>CAUYRT010068871.1:0-65155 GCA_963574885.1 Lepilemur ruficaudatus
CTGTGGTCCCAGCTACTCAGGAGGCTGAGGCGGGAGGATCCCTTGAAGCCAGGGGTTCAGGTCCAGCCTGGGCAACATAGCAAGACAAGACCCCACCTAAAAAAGATATATATATATGTATATATATAATGTGTGTGTATAATGGATTTATTTTGTGGTTTTCTTATTTAATTGTGTATGTAATGAATTATGTCAACAGATTCTCCATAGAGAATCATCCTTACATTTCTAGAATAAACCTCATGATCCATTATTCTTTTGATACACTACTGAATTCTATTTGTTTTGTTTTGTTTTTTTTGAGACAGAGTCTCACTCTCTTGCCTGAGCTAGAGTGCCGTGGCGTCAGCCTAGCTCACAGCAACCTCAAACTCCTGGGCTCAAGCGATTCTCCTGCCTCAGCCTCCTGGGTAGCTGGGACTATAGGCATGTGCCACCATGCCTGGCTAATTTTTTCTATTTTTAGTTGTTTGGCTAATTTCTTTCTATTTATAGTAGAGACAGAGTCTCACTCTTGCTCAGGCTGGTCTCGAACTCCTGAGCTCAAGAAATCCTCCCACCTCGGCCTCCCAGAGTGCTAGGATTACAAGCATGAGCCACGGCATCCAGCCTATTTGGTATTTTATTTACAGAGTTTGTATATGTGTATATATTTTTTAAGAGATGGGGTCTTACTATGTTGCCCAGGCTGGTCTCAAACTGGTGGGCTCAAGGAATCCTCCCATGTCAGTCTCCCAAGTACCTGGGACTACAGGCACAGGCCACCACGCCCAGCTTGCACGTCTGTATTTACAAGCAAAATTAGTTTTTGTAGTATCTTTATCCTATTTGGCTACTAATATTTTATTAGCATCATAAAATATGTTAGAGGGCTTACTTTTTCTCTGGTCTGGAAAAGTTTAAATAGCATTTGAATGACCTATTATTTAAAGGCAAAATAGAACCATGTGGGCCCTGTGCCTTTTTTGATGTGTCAAAGAATAACCACAACAAAGATTGACATTGTTTTTAGATTTAGAAAACTAATGTTAGCTCTTTATTAGAAGCTATTGTAGTGGGAAGACAGCAAATTACAGGCCTGGGAAAGGAGAGACCTTAGAGAAGAGAGGAAGGCAAAAGCAAAACTAGTGAGCGTTTTACTAGGTTTTTATGCTATGAGTCAGAATAGGAAGTTTATGAACTTTCATTCATTCTCATGGTAGCCATTGTTGTTACTGGTATAACCATCTAAAACAATGCTTGACATATCTTAATATGAACGCAATATTTATTTCATAACAGAAAAGACAAACTTCTTGGAACATAACCAGCCTATAAAACAATATAATCAGTAATAGCAATTTATCTTAGCCTAACAAATTTAGCTAGCAAGGCAACTTATTACAATCATAAAAAAGGAGCTGGTATTTTTTATTCTGGCGCACCTTCATAATGAGGAAACTTATAAACTTTTTGCTTTCACCATCTTCAGTCACCTTTTCTACCTCTTATTTGGTAGTTGGCCTGTTCATGAAATCTAATTTTTCCAGGGTCAGTCTTTTTTTTTTTTTAGTTGTCTAGCTAATTTCTTTCCATTTTTAGTAGAGACAGGGTCTCACTCTTGCTCAGGTTGATCTTGAACTCCTGACCTTGAGCCATCCTCCCGCCTCACCTCCCAGAGTGCTAGGATTACAGGCGTGAGCCACCACGCCCAGCCTCCAGGGTCAGTCTTGATTTTTACATTACTCTAGGAAATTACCCATCTGAATTTTCCAGTGGGTTGTCATACTTTTTCTCAAAACATCTCTTGTGATCACATTGATTCCTTCTGGATATATGTTGATGTATTATTCTTCCCTAAGCTTTTTCTTAAAGAGTATATGCACAAAAGAAAGTGCACAAATAATAAGCTCAATATATTTTCACAAAGTGAGCAAACAGGTGTCTAGCACCCAGATCAAAAGACAAAACATCAGCCCTCCTCCAGAAGCCCCTTCTTGCAGCTTTTTACTATCTACCCCCCAACCACTGTCTGACTTGTAATGGAATAAATTAATTCTGCCTGGTTTTGTATTAATGTTAAATGGAAGCAGACCATGTGTACAATTTTATGTCTGGCTTCTTTACCCCCATATCATGTCTGTGAGCTTCAGCCATGTTATTTACTCTATTGTGTAAACATCTACCATTTATTTATTCATTCTTCTGGTGGTGGTCATTGAGGTGGTTTCCAGTTTGGGACTGTTACAAACAGTATTGTTACGAACATTCTTATTCACGTCTTTGGCTGAACTTTTCTGTTGCTAAGCCAACATGTTTTTGCTCTCTCTTTTTAAACAAAGTTTTATATTGGAAATTTCCAAACATACTCAAAAGTAAATGGGATGGGATACGTGTTACCCAGCTTCAGTAATTATCAACATGTTGCTAGTCCTGCCTCGTATATTCCTACTCCCCCATATTTTTCTTACTATGTGTATTATTTATTAATGCTGGAGTAACTGAAAGCAAATCCCAGATAGCATCACATTCTTCTATTTATATATATTATAGTATCTCCTAAAAGACAGAGATTTTTTTCCTTATTGTAATCACTGTGCCAGTATCGTACCTAACAAAATCAATAATTCCTCAAAGTCAAGTAATACCCTGAGCCAGACGTGGTGGCACGCATCTGCAGTCCCAGCTACTCGGGAGGCTGAGGCAGGAGGATCCCTTGAGCCCAGGAATCCAAAGCTGCAGAGCTAAGATCGCACCACTGCATTCCAGCCTGGGCGACAGAGAAAGACCTCATCTCTAAAAATAATGATAATAATACCCTGTCGGTTCACATTTCCGTGAATATCTCCAAAATGTCTTTACAGTTTGTTTGAATCACTATCCAAACAAGGTGTACGTGGCGCATTCCTTTGGGCGTCTCTTGCACCTTTTTAACCTATGACGTTCCTCGCTGCGCCTTTCCCATGCCTTCATTGGCTGACGGAACCGGTTCACTTGCCCGTAGAATTTCCCACAGGCGTGACTGGGCTGACTGCAGCTAGGGGTGATGTTTAACCCGCTCCTCTGCCCCCTCTTCTTCTTGTAGTCCGGCAAGGAGATGCACGGGCTGTGGTTTGGGAACGAATTCGTCACAGGTGGCGCTACTCCGTCACGCCACGAGGCTTGTTCTGCTCTTAAGGTTAATGGGCTCCGGTGTTGTCAGCGGGATGCATTATTAGAAAGCTCCCCGTCGACCTCTCATAGGTTCTAGCAGTCGTTGATCATCATTGCCTACATCTTTCATTAATTAGGCATTGCAAATGATTTTCTAATTGTGTCATTAGTTCTCTGTTCTTAGCTGGAAGTTTTCTATAGGGAAAAGCTTTGCCACTGTCAGCTATTTGGTTCCTTTGAAATACAATCAGTACAGGAAAGGCAGGAAAATGATTCTTCTTCTCCTTCCTTCTCCTTCTTCTCCTCCTCTCCCTCCTCCCTCCTCCTCCTCTTTCTCCTTTTTTTAGAGACAGGGTCTCTAAAAAAATAATAACAATACCACAATTATTACTAACAATAAGACTATTAAATGCAATTAAGATTTCATCGTAATTCTCTTTATTCTTAGTAGATATCCCACTAGGGTGTAAGGTCAAAATATTGTATTTTTAACTCACTTGAAATAATTCTTTCCTGTGTGTTGTTTTGCCACCAACTTGTTATAAAATTAGGTTCATTTGTTTATCTAGATTTTTAGGGATTACTTTTTGATTGATTTACATTTTTAAAAATGAAAAGTATTTACCTGGTTCCAAAGTCAAAATTATAAAACAAGGCACAGAGAAGTCCAGAATCCGTCCCTGTTCCCTCTACTTTGTTCCCTCCGTCTCTCTAAACAACCACCTTCATTAATTTTGGTTTGTTTCCTTCCACTGAAACAGGAGCCTGTTGGTATGCATGAATATTCCCACTTTCCTCACCAAAAGTTCCGAGGTCAGTCTAACTTGAGCAAAGTCTTGATTCTTCAAGCTTTTTTTTTTTTCAAGACAGCAACCTCAAACTCCTGGGCTCAAGTGATCCTTCTGCCTCAGCCTCCCAAGTAGCTGGGACCACTGGCATGTGCCACCATGCCCGGCTAATTTTTTCTATATGTGTTTTTAGTTGGCCAATTAATTTCTTTGTATTTATTTATTTTTGAGACAGAGTCTCACTCTGCTGCCCTGGCTAGAGTGAGTGCCGTGGCATCAGCCTAGCTCACAGCAACCTCAAACTCCTGGGCTCAAGTGATCCTACTACCTCAGCCTCCCGAGTAGCTGGGACTACAGGCATGCGCCACCATGCCCAGCTGATTTTTTCTATATATTTTTAGTTGTCCAATTAATTTCTTTCTATTTATAGTAGAGACAAGGTCTCACTCTTGCTCAGGCTGGTCTCAAACTCCTGACCTTGAGCGATCCGCCCGCCTTGGCCTCCCCAAGTGCTAGGATTATAGGCATGAGCCACCGCGCCCAGCCTGATTCTTCAAGCTTTTTTGCTCTATGAGGAACATGTACACCTTTGTACAGAAAACAACGGGACTATTTAAAAGTAATTTTTTTTTGAGACAAGGTCTCACTCTGTCACCCAGGCTGCCATGCAGTGGCACGTTCACTACAGCCTCGAACTCCTGGGCTCAAGCTATCCTCTACCTCAGCCTCCCAAGTAGCCGGCACTACAAGCACACTGCACTATGCCTGGCTAACTTTTCTTTTTTGTAGAAATGGGGGTTTCACTATGTTGCCCAGGCTGGCCTTGAATGCCTGGCCTCAAACGATCCTCCCACCTCAACCTCTCAAAGTGCTGGGATTACAGGTGTGAGTCACCACTCCCAGCCTAAAAATCACTTTAAAAAGGCTACCTTATGAGACTCAGGGAGGCTTGAAATAGAGCCCAGATCTCAGTGCCTGGGTTGGGGTTGGGCAGTGCAGCCTGCAGGGGATGTCGGGGCCCAGTGGCTGGCAGGGGAGAGAGACAGAGCAGTAGCTGGGTGGGGAGTGAGGAGGGTGGCTCGGAGCAACCTGCTCTGGCATCCTGGGGGTGTCCCCCACCCGACCCAGTGCAGCGAGAAAGGCACCTGCACAGGGGAGCAGGGTGGCATCAACAGCCCAGCCAGGTGTGAGGAGGGCAGACGGTGACGGCAGTGACGCCAGAAGTAAAGGCCTGGAGGACGCAGTGAGCCAGGCTTCACTGAATGAAAGGGGAGAGAAGCAGCACAAACCCTGTGCAGCGGGAGCTACTGGTGTAGCTTGTGGTTTTCAATAGATGAAGAAAGAAATAGGCTTTAAATGTGATATATTTATTTCCTAGCTCTGCCCACTGAGATGGCCTGAGAACAGTGACCCTCGGCAGCACTGAGCACACGAGTGTCCAGGTCTTGGTTTTTATTAATGCCATCCTTCACTAAAAGGAGCCAGGGCTATTTGGAAAGTACGAGACATGTCATTCTTTGAGCACTTTCTCAAAGACATATCAAAAGGACACAGAAGCCAGTTTCAAGTGGCTCCCAGGGGCAAAACGCGCTAGTTTGTGCACCAAAATAAATAATAACTGCAGTGGATCATAACCTGAATAAAATAGGAATCCATACTGACATACATAAATGAATAAATGGAAAATCTGATGAGAAATGGGATGTTTGCATCCTCTCAAAGTACCTCCTTCCCAAACACTCCCTAATTACAAAGCAGGAGAGACGCGACTTCCCAGCAGACAAGCCGCAGACACCCCTTAATCCGGCGAGGGGCGAATGAAGAACACGGAAGAGCATGGTGTCACTTCTGCAGCGTTCCTGCCGGAGGAGCACGGCCTGACTCCAACCGCACAGAACCGCAGGCAAACCCAAACTGAGGGGCACTCTGCAATGTGACTGGCCAGTAGCCCTCAAACGCGCCAAGGTCACAAGGAAATGTAAGGAACTGTCCAGACTGAAGGAGACTAGGGGGACCTGACAAGTCAAGGCATCGAGTGTAGTTAGTTGAATGGACTCAATCCTTTACTGCAGACGGAGAGCCGTTCTGCTGTAATGTTTTAGTAGACAGGGTGGGGGTGGGGCTGCACCGGGTGGGGCCGACCCCCTCTGTACCACCAAGTGGAGCCGGCAGACACGGCCCGCCTCAGGCATTTGCAGGTGAGAACATGAGTCTCAGCTGGTAACTGGGAGTGGGAGGCAGACACAAACAGCCTCCTGAGCTGCACCCCAGCACCCTGGGAGGCCCTGGCTAAGGGCTCACTGACCGTCAGGACCGCCTTCAAGGCATCACTGCTCCCAGGTGCCTGAAGGTCGGGGGAAGGAGGTATTGCTGGTGTTGCCCGACTACTGAGCAGCACAGCTGGGACAGATCCTCACTGGGTTCTCCCTGCCCCAGGCGCTCAGGCCTCCAAGGGACTTGGTGGCCCCCAGCCTCTCCTAGCCCTGGGCACGTGGGCAGGGCACAGCACAGGTAACGGGCTAGAGTACGTCAGGGCAGAGCAGAGCAAGTCCCCAAGCTGGGGACAGACCCAGAACCACAGGGCACAGAGGAAGCTAGCAGGCAGCACCAACCAGGCAGCTTCCTGGAGGCCCCTCAGAGAGACCTTGGGGGGGCCCTTCTACGCCCTGGCTCCAGTCTGCCCTGTTACTAGGGCCCCTCCTGGGGCCAAGCCTGGTGTGTCCTACCCTGGGTCCACCTTGGCTCTAGACCAGGCCTTGGTTGTTTCTGGCTGTGACAGTGGTGGTGACAATTTTCTAATAGGGCCATTTCCTACAGACAATAAGGTGTGAACTTTGACACTCAGCCAGGGTCTGTGCCCCAAGCCAGGGACACCAGACAGCCCTGCCACCATCGGAAGCACCTTATGGGCATTTGGGAGGAATGGCCCAAATCCCTCACCCCGCCTGGACACACCAAGCACACCCCAAGACCCCTTCCTAAGTTAACTGGGGAAGCAGCCAAAGCGAAAATACTAATATCAGAATCAGATCTCAAAATAAGGGGAGACAAAGAGCTCAACAAATTGGCTTGACTTGGCTTTGTGGCACTATTTTGTTTGTTTGATTGTTTTGCCGTGTGGAAACTACATCGCCAAATACCGATGGTTTATTTTAAGGCAGCCGGGTTTTGCCCCTTGCTTACATTTTTCTCACCCCAAGATTTTATATATAGTTTTTTTTGCCTCCTGACTTTGAGGAACAGGATCATGATTATTTTTTAAAGCTCACCATTTTCTTAAATTTATTTTTTGGTTTCATTTTTTTATCTTAAAATTGGTGACCCATCTGCAATGTATCTGGGTGTAGGTGTATGTGGGGAAGGGAGCCGGTTCCCGAGACTCTGAGGAGGCCACTGTCATCTTTGCATTGATTCAGGACTCTTGCATGTCCCCCCGTAGCTGGGTCAAGCTTCCTTCACAGAGCCCAGTCCGAGGACTCCCATCTTTCCTGGTGGCAGCATGTGGGCACAGCCCTCCCCACCAGTTCTCTGAGGAACTCCAGCCCCGCCCAGGGCACCACACCGAGCAGCGTTCACACCTCTGACACAGAAGTAGGCAGCAGGGAGAGTGAGGACAGGATATGGCACCTCCGCCCTCCACAGCCCAGTCCCTGTCCCACCAGACTAGGCAGTCCAGGATGACTCGTGTGGCCCTGGACACTGGAACAAACCAGGGTGACTGAGTCTCTAAAAACACCTTCCAGTTCTTACCAGAAAGCTGGCCCCGCAGAGAAGGTGTGACCAACAGCCAGGACCTGGCTGCTGCGCTGGGGTGGCGACCGCGGGGAGTAAACCAACCGGCTTCTGTGGGGCCGGCTGGGCCCCAGCATTGAGGTGGACTGTCTCGAGGGTCCAGGCTAGTTCTCTCCCGTCATCCTGGTTTAGTTACTCGTGTCATCGGCCAGCCGGGTCTCGCCCAGCAGAGGCCAATCACACATGTGCTGAGGGATCTGTCCCATCTTGCTCATGTCTCATTTCCAAAGTGAATGAGTGAGTGGATGGATGAATGAATGAAGGAGCACATCCGATCTGCACAAAACATCCTATGAAGCAGAGGTGTCTTGACTGTACAAATGATGGAACTGAGGCTCAGAGAGGTTCAGTGACCTGCCTGAGGTCACACAGCTGACCGCCAGTGCGGAGCCCAGCCTGCCTGAGGGCACCGCCTTCCCTTCCTCCCAGGTCCAACCCTGGAATCGGCACCATGACCAGGGAGGAAAAAATAAGGAGGGAACTTTATTTAATATTAAAGTTGGGGAGAGGACTGGAAGAGAGGTCGGCCTCACTTGGTGATAGTGTTCCTGCAGAGAGAAGAGGGACGTGAGTCTGCAGAGAAGTGGCACAGACCTCGCCACCCCACCCCACCGTCGCGCCTACTCACGCGTTCATGCTCTTGCCGCTGCCGCTGAGCACGATGTACGGAGTCTTCTGGGCCTTTTGCTTCTCCTGGAGCAAAGCCACAGTGCCCAGGGGTGTGTCACTGGAGCTCATCTTCTTCAGGAGCTGTGGGGTCAGGGACCAGTAAGCATGGGTGGGAGCAGGCCCCAGCGTGCCAGTCAGCCCCAGCACCTACAGGAGCAAAGCCCTGCCATGTCCCCAAGGGCACCCACCGCCTCCTCATCCAGCTTCTTCATCCGCCGCTCCGTCTTCATCTTGCCTGAGCCCTTCCCGTGGAAGCGGTGGGACAGCTGCCGGAAAGCCTGGGCACGCAGAGCACAAGCTGGGAGCTGCAGGGACCCTGGGTGGGACCAGGGCCACCTGTGCTCACAAGGAGCTTCACAACAGGGTGGAAAGTGTCGATTCACCCAACCCAGCGCCAGGGACTGGGGCTGGAGGGAGGCAAACCAGGAAGTGTGTGGGGGAGAGCGCTCGTGGGGCGGGCGACAGGAGGGCAGTGGCCTTTTAGGCTGCCAGCTGGCACTGGGGGACAGTTGGGGAAGGGCCTAGATGCTGCCCACCAGAATGGTGAGAGCCAGCAAGGGGGTTCAAGCTGTGGCAGGCGGCAGAGGTACCAAGGCACCTGTCTGACCCCCTGCCAGGCCTGTGAGGGGACTGCTGTGCCCACCAGAGACAGAAACCAATGCAGTGGTTCTGAAACTTTGCCAGGCCCCGCAGCCAGTGGGAAGTCCAGGGCTCCAGCCTCTTCTTGACCCAGTGGCACTTGGCCAGGCCCCGTCTGCAAAGGGCCCTGCTCACCTCCTTGGGTGTGAGTTTGCGGCCTGTCTCATCCACGTACTCGATCTTAACATCGGGCTTATAGCCATCCTTCTCCTTGAAGTCCTGGGTGAAGCCGCGGTACTCCTCCCGCCGGCTGTACTTATCATCGATGGCCCTGGCATGAGACAGAGTGGCCTCGGTGTGAGCCGCTGCCCGCCTGCTGTGTCCTGGCAGCCCCAAGCTGGCACAGGCCCTGTGGCCCCAACATGCCCACCACACTCACATCTTGTCCTCGATGCAGTACACAGCTGAGGGCAGGGACTTGTTGGGGGCCTTCACCCGGGCCACCTTCTGCACAGTGGTCTCCAGCAGCCCTGAGGACAGATGTGAGACTCCAGGCTACCCAACCGCTCAGAGGCACAGCTCCAGGGCAGCCTAAGGAGGCGAAGAAGGCCTGTGGCCCAGCATCCGGTGGGCACTACGGGGCCAGCATGCCGTGGCAGGGAACGCGACAGGCCCGCTCCACAGGGAAAGCAGAGACACGCAGAAATTGGCCCTCACCAGGGCGCTGGCTAAGTACACGGCAGAGCTGGCATCTTAATACCAGGGCCCCTCTGTGCTAAAGCCAGCTACTCCCCAGACTCCTTCCTGGCAGAGCGGATGGACAGACGCTGCTGGGACCCCATTCCCAGGGTGGAGGGGGAGGAGTGGCTCAGGGCATCAGGACTGAGACAGAGGTGGCCGACGCGAGCTGAGTAGGCCCTGCCAAGGCTCGTGCTGTCCTGAGCTCCTCACCTTTGTTCTGACACAGGAGCAGGGCAGCCGCCAGCCCTCTGTTCACAATGGGCTCCTCGTCCAGGATGGTGGTGGAGGAGGCGGAGAACTGGGGAGGGCACAGGTCGGCGGTTAGCAGGCACCAGGCCCTGTGTGACTCCCCTCGTTTAATCCCAGCTAACTCGAGGAAGTCTACAGAGCCCATTCCACGGATGAGGAGGCTGAGGTTCTGGGACACTGAAGGACTTGCCAGGCGCTCTGTCCCCAACCCCAGCCCCCACCCCACTGGCAGAGCAGCCTCCTCACATCCTGCTGCTGCTTCTCTTCATCCAGGTTGACTGTGCTCCAGCCAATGTTCTCCTCGCCGTCCGATTCAGAGCCCCCATTGGCCGAGCGCTCCTCGTCCCGTTCAAAGTCCTGGGGGACAAAAGACCAGGGTCAGCCCAGGCAGCCACGGCCCCGCCAGCCCACCCCACCTGAGCACCAAGGCTCGAGGACGGACGCCCAGGACCCACCATGAGCTCCTCCTGCTCCCCGCGGTTGCCAGCCAGCCCGTAGGTGGGGATCTCCCCCAAGGTGCGGCAGAACTCGGACGTGGCGTTGAACACGATGGCCCCCTTCCGCTCCGGGTCCTCATCCTCCTCCCAGCCCCGCTGGCGAGACTCCAGCTTCTTCACAATCTCCACCACCTGGGGGAGGGAGCAGCTGTGGGCAAACCCGGAAGTTTCTGGGGTGATGCCATTGAGACCCAGGAACCCAAGGATCTCCTGGTGGCAGCAAGATAAGCCGCTCCCACAGCCACACTGGACCTCCGACTGTTCCCCACTTCCTCTCTGACACCCCCAGGCCATTCTCCACCCTGCACCTATCTCACTAGGTCGTTACTCTGCTCCAAACCCATCCATGGCTCCCTACTGTCCTTTGAATTAACATCCAAAATCCTACACGGCCCTCCCTGACCAGGCCTGTGCTGACCCCTCTCCAAAGCCCCTCAAGGCACTACCTACCTCAGCCCCACGCACCTTCCCCCAGGGTCCCTCCTGCCACCTCTCCTCCCCCGACAAGCTCCTGTTTCAGGACTCAGTGTAAACAGCATTTCTTCCAGGCCCCTTCCGTGAGGCCACAGGGCAGCCAGACGGCCCACTCTCTTGACTTCCCACAGGCCAGCTTCTCGCCTTCCGCTTCACCCAGAACGCGGGCGCCACAAGAAGAGAACTTCCCCGTGCTGCCAACACGGAAACCAGCGACCCACGCACAGGGCAGCCGCACCCTCTGCCTTCCCTCCTGTCGCGGCAGATGCCTGGCCACACACGCAAGGATTATCTAGTATCTTCCATCTTTTAAAACCATTCTCCCTCAACCCTGTAGCCCCCATGACAACAAACTCCTCAGAGAAGTTTCTAGTCACCATGTCCACTTCTGCACTCCCTTCCTTCCATTTTATATTATGTGCATTTTTCAAAAGACTCCATCAGAAACATAAAGGGGCATACCTAACACCCGCATATGTTTTCCTAAATAATCAAACCAGCAAGCACGTCCCCGTGGCTGGCTGCGAAACAACACTGCTGATGCCCTCCCAAGGCCGAGTGACCCCATCGGTGGTCACGATTCACCAGCTTACCTTTACAACGTCACCACATAAGGACCAACCCCTGACCAGAGTCATTGGGTTGTGCATTTTTAAAGTGTTATGTAATCTAAATCGTACTATACGATTCTTCTATGATTTGCTTCTTTAAAAATATATATTTTTTGAGCTTAATCCTGCCATGAGTGGCTGTACACGATACGAATGTACCTGGATCTAGTTACCCAGCCCACTGAGGATGGACTTTTTCAGTTATCACAAACAACGCAGCTACGAGCCCTCTGACGCCTCTCTCGGGACTGCCTGGGAGTGGGACGTGGCCGGGCCCCGAGCACACTCTTCCGGATCATGCACTGTTTCCCAATCTGCCAATGTGATTAGACCCGCTCTCGTGGGCGCTCACACGTGAGTGTGACAGCATGCCTAAGAATTCTGGTCCTCCACGTCCTCCCTCACTCTCACTGTCAGACTTTGACATTTCTGCTGCATTGTGTGGGTGTGACAGGGCACAGCATTGTTTCAGCTCAAGTCCGGGTAAAGACTGACGCAGCTGGGTGTCCCCTGCATCTAGCCTTCCTCTTCCGTTGAACTGCCTGAGTTCTGCCTGTCTTTCTGTTTTGTTGATTTCTTTTGTCTCTATATATTCTTTTTTTTTTTTTTTTTAAGACAGAGTCTCACTCTGTTGCCTTGGCTAGAGTGCCGTGGCATCAGCCTAGCTCACAGCAACCTCAAACTCCTGGGCTCAAGCAATCCTTCTGCCTCAGCCTCCCAAGTAGCTGGGACTACAGGCATGTGCCACCATACCCGGCTAGTTTTTTCTATATATTTTTAGTTGGCCAATTAATGTCTTTCTATTTTTAGTAGAGACAGGGTCTCGCTCTTGCTCAGGCTGGTTTTGAACTCCTGACCTTGAGCGATCCGCCCGCCTGGGCCTCCCAAAGTGCTAGGATTGCAGGCGTGAGCCACGGTGCCTGGCCCTTGTCTCTATATACTCTTAACACCAACCCGTGCTTGGCTGTGTATATGCGCAAATATCTTCTCCTTCTGGCCTGTCTTTTCACATTCTTCTTTGTATCTTTTGTAAAAAAAACCTTAAATTCTCAATTTCTATATAGTTTAATGTTAGTTTTCTTCCTTCAAGGTTTATGCTTTACATTCACATCTTTAAAAAATTTTTTCTACCAGAAAGTCATAAACAAAACTTCCTTAATTTTCTTTTGAAATGTTAAGCTTTTACTTTGAAGTTCTCTCTCTAAGGTGTGAGGTACAAACCCAATTTCTTTTTTCTGGAGGCAGGGTCTCACTCACTCTGTCACCCTGGCTAGAGTGCAGTGCCTCACTGCAGTCTCCAACTCCTGGGCTCAAGCGATCCCACTGCCTCAGCCTTCCGGGTAGCTGGGACTACAGCCATGCGCCACCACGTCCCACTAATGTTTCTATTTTTTGTAGAGACGGGGTCTCACTCTTGCTCAGGCTGGTCTCAAACGCCTAAGCTCAAGTGGTCCTCCCGCCTTGGCCTCCCAGAGTGCTAGGATCACAGGCGTAAGCCACTGCCCCATTCATCCTCTTGATATCCAACTTCTCTGTAGCACTGGTCACAGCTGACAATTATCTTCCTCTTAAGACCCTTTCTGCTCATGGCTTCTAGAATGACACAGTCTCCTCTTCTACATTCCTCACTTGCACTTTCTCCAGCTCTTCTCCTGGGACCCTAAGTTCTCTTCTTTTTTTATTTGTAGTAGGATCCCCTTCTTATTTTTAATATATATATGTGCATATATTTTATTTCTTTTTAAATGCTTTACTGAAGCCTATGTCTCTTCTCCTCTTTATCTAGCCTCACTCTCTTGGTGACTCCAGCCAATCCCACGGCTTTAAATCCTATCTATATACTCACTTCCACATTATGTCACTGGTCCCAGCCTCTCTTCTGAAGTTCAAATTCATGCATCCAACTGCCTACTCAATATCACCTCTCTCTAATAAAGAGGCCTCTCAAACTTAACCAAAATCAAACACTTGATTTTTCCCCCAAATCTGTTCCTCCCCTAGTCTTTTCCATCTCAGTAAGTGGCCCTACCAGTTAGCCAGCTGTTCCAGTCACAATTCCTGGGACTCATCCTAAACTTCTAATTCATTCGCAATCCATCAATAAATACTGTCAATTCTACCCTCAAAACCTGTATTCCAAATACAACGCCTTCTTACCATCTCCAAGGCTGCCACCCTAGACCATCTTGAGAGGATGACTACACCAGCCTCCCAGCTGATCACCCTCCTTCCACCTGTGATCTACTTAGTCCCTTTTCACACAGCAGCCAGAATGACTTTTTAAAAAACAAACTCAGGTTGCAGCACCCTAACGGCTAACTCTACCACATGGTCCGCCAGCCCAGACCACTCGCTGTCTCCGCCACACCGTTCACTCCCTCTCGCTCGCCCCGTCCTCCCCCTTGCCCCGTCCTCCCCCGCTGGCAGCACAGCCCCAGTGATGCTCCTTGAGCAGGTCGATCCCCTCCGCCCCCGGGGCCCTGGGCACTCCGTGCCCGCTCAGCTCTGAATGGCTTAGGTCTCAGGTCAACTGTCACCTCTTAGGGGGCCCTTCCCCGGCCATCCTATTTCAAATAAGAATGCTCACCCCTCACTCCTTTCTAGGGCCTTGCCTTTTGGTATCTAGCTTCATGGTGTCATCACTACCTGACAGTGGCCACATTATTTTCTTACTTTCTTCCATCTCCTCACACTAGAGCAGAAGTTCCTTGAGGACACAGACTTTAGTGCTTTGGGGCACTGAAATATTTACTGCTTAAGGAATGACTGACTCTGCACTATGTGAGGACAGAGACCTGCTCTGCCTTGCTCCCTGTGACATTCCCAGCAGCAGCACAGTGGCATGTGGCAGCCACTTGGTCAGTGTGGGAGTGTGGGAAGGAAGGAGAAAAGGCAGGTTTTCGAGATGTGTCTTCTCTGCATCCCGATGCATCTATTCTAAGCAAACGACTCCACAGAGGCACAAGGCTCTGTGCCCACGGACTCCCAGGAACAGTGCTGGCTGCGAAAACGAGGAGCTGCAAAGTCTCAAAGGCCAGCACGCAGCTGCTTCCCTTCATGTTCCCTTCAGCAGCGTGCCCTGACACCCAGCTGCTCCTGATGACACACCTCCCCTGCGGTCGTCTCAAATGAAGGCTGTTTTCCTCTCACACCCAAAGTTCTTAAGGGACTAGACATGTGTCTAGTGGGGTCTGTCCTCCTGTCTCCCCATCACCACTTCCAAACATTTCCACTCCTTCCTTCCTCCTGCAACGATCCCAGGCCCGCTGTGGCTCATGGCGCCAGCCTGCGTCACCTGCTATTCCTTCTTCGCCCCGGCACCTCCCAACCTCCTGACTCTTCCCTTCCTACACAAAAGACTTCAGCACCTAGCTTACTGTCTTCCCTCTCAGTGACCTGTAGTTCAAAATGGCCCATCCACTAACTGCCCCAGAGCTTCCCTGCCCTCCTCACCTCCAGTGATCACCTCCAGTGATCACCTCCTCAGCCCTTCCCTCCCAGGGTCACCTGCTGCCTTTACCATCACCAGTGGCCACACACCTTCAAAATCTCAGTTCCAAGGACCCTCACTGTCTGCTCCTGCTCATTCACTCTACTAACCTCAGTCTAGCAATTCCACCGCATCAAGATTCCAGGCTCCATCCTCACATCCATAGCTCCCTCCTGTCTTGTCTTTATTAGCCAGCTTGGAGTTGGGGGGGGCATCAACAGAATCCCTCCTCTGTAAAGACCTTAACTGCCTTGCCCACCTCCCAGAAAGCCCAGTCCTCCTTGATCCTAACCACTCGCCTACTCGCAGCTGAACATGGCCAGAGAGATCCACGGATGGGCTCCGCAGGTCCCCTTAAATCCATGGCTGATGGGGGAGCCCCATCAATCTCCAGAGAGCCTACTCTTCCTCCATGGGTGTCTCCCCCCTCACACCTCCCCCTCTTCCCTCTTCTGACACCTCCCCCTCTCCCCTTCCTTCCAATTCCCCCCTTCCTCCTACCCCCGCCAGCTCCCCCTCTCCACACCTCACACCTTCCAGGGCGTCTCCCCCTCCTCCCACCTCACACTTCCCACTCACTCTCCATGCTGGCTCTTCACTAGAAAACACCAGGACACTCAGACATGGGCTTCCTTAACTTCCCCCAACCAAAGTTACCTGCATCTGCGTCCCCCTCCCCCACCTTCCCTGCTGCAATAAATGAGAACACAGCCTGGCTTCTTTCAAAACCACCCTCCACCTGTACTCTAGGCCCCATCCCTGCCTGCAAATATCTTTTTTTTTCCATTTCCAGCTCTTCTAGGGGGAAAATATCTCTTTCTTTCTCCTCTTCCATCACTAACTCCCCCCTCTCTCCTATTTTGACATCAAACATATTCTAGAATCTCCATCATTTAAAAAAAAAAAAAATCCTTTGAGGATATGAAACTTGATTGAATACTGGCTAAATAAAGAAACTAAAAAGAAGGCTGGGCACAGTGGCTCACACCTGTAATCCTAGCACTCTGGGAGGCTGAGGCAGGAGGAGCACCTGAGGTCTGGAGTTTGAGACCAGCCCTGAGCAACAGTGAGACCCTGTCTCTATAAAAAATAGAAAAAATCAGCCAGGCATGGTAACACGCCTGTAGTTCCATCTACTGTAGTTCCAGCTACTCGGGAGGCTGAGGCAGGAGGATCGCTTGAGCCCAGGAGCTGGAGGTTGCAGTGAGCTATGATGACACCACTGCACTCCAGCAGGGAAACAGAGCAAGATTCTATCTCAGACAAAAAAAAAAAAAAAAAAGAAAAAGAAACTAAAAAGACATTTTTGCAGATAACTGGGAAATTTTGGTACATGGGATATTTATGGAATTTTCAGTGCCACGTACCAATGGAGGAAAATGTCTTTATTTTGAGATGCCTGCTGAAGTGCTTATGGGTGAAGCATCGTAACACTGGCATGACTTCCAGTGGCTCAGGAAAAAAAAAGGGAAAAGAAAGAAGAGAACCGTGACAAAAGTTTGTAATGACTGAATCTAGAGGAGACATAAATAGAGGTGCCCACTATAATATGCATTTAGCTTTTCTGCATGTAAATGGTATAGAGAATGCTTCATATATGTTTTAAAAACTTGCTAATGTGCAGCTGAGAACCACTGGGCTACACGACCTTTACGATCCTCTATAATTCTTGGATATAATTTTTAAATGCTGATGCTACCAACCATCAAGTTTGAAAAAGAAAAACCTCCCTCAACTCACACCCTCTTCAGCTTATTGCTCCATTTCTCTGTTCCTCTTTAGAGCCAGGCTGGGCAAACTAAGGCCCACCACCTGTTCTTATAAATAAAGTTTTATTAGAACCTGACCACACCCATTCATTTACATGTGGTCTGTGGCTGCTCTCCCTACCATGGCAGAGCACCTGAGCAGCTTCAACAGAGACCATAAGCCCTTAGACCTCAAATGTTGACCATCTGGTCCCTCAACAGAAAATGTGCCCCATCCTGCTCTAAGCAACTGTCCCAGCTGCTGTCCTCACTTCCTCACACCCTATCCCCCCAGTCGTCTGGAATCCACCAGAACTGCCTCTGCCACGCCAACTCTGACTTTACCTCCTGACTCCCTCACCTCAAAACCCTTTCCTGGCTCCTGAGGCCTCATTCCTGTGGCTCCCCTCCTACACCTTAGGGGCTGCTGCTTTTCCGACTCCCCCGCCTCTACCCGACATGGTGGGCCCTGGGGCTCCCTCCGGCCTCTTCCCTCTCAAGCTCCTCTCTCTCCCTAGGTGGGAAGTGTAGGGTTAAAAATGTGGCCTCTGGAGTCAAGCTGTTTGAATACCAGTTCTGCCAGCTTGCCTAATGCCTATGCCTCAGTTTCCTCGTCTGTAAGATGAAAACAACAGAAACTTCCTCACAGGGCATTGCTATAAGGATTAAATGAATCAACACACATAAAGCACCTGAGCAGCACCTAGCAAAAGTGCCCTGGTCAGTGATGACCATGGCCTTGAGCCTCCGCCACCAACCCCTACCCCGGACACGGGCCCCACCAACATCTCCACCTCAGCTCACACCAACACCCCCATCCTCTGCTCCAGCCCACCTGGAACACTAAGGTCCTTTCTCCTGAAGACACTGCTGTCCCCACTGCCTCTACCCCCAAATCTCTGCAAATTTGGCTCCTTGTGTCACTCAAGTTTCAGCTCAAATGTCACCCTTTGAAAGGTCTTCCTTGAACATCCCATCTAAGATCCCAACCCTCCCACTACTCTCTCGTGTCATCTTGGTTTTGTCTGCCCAACTCTCATCACTATCAGAAGTGACTGTCTGCTCCTGTCTTCACAAGGTCACTGCTGCCACCCAACAATACCCTAGAAAATCAGCTCCATGAGCAGAAGGCCCCTGGGCTGTCCTCTTCACCAGTGACCCCAGCCTGAGAATAATGCTGTCCTCACGGCGGCCATCAACAAACATTCACAGGAGGAAAGAGGAGATGTGATGCTCCAACCACTAAAACCAGCATCTTATGGTGAAAACACCAGAGAAATCTAGAAACCTGCTCATAACATGACACTACACGGAAAAGAGACTTCCAATGGGAATGTGGCCGTTGCTGACAACACAGGTGCTCACAAGGACAGGCTGCCACAGACTCGCTGGTCCCCCCGGCCTACCAGCACCGAGCCTCACCTTCTCACCGCTGTCTCGCAGCTGCTGCAGCTGCCGCAGCCGGCGCCCCTTCTCCAGCTGCTTCTGCAGCTCCAGCTCCGCCTCGTCCTCCTCCAGCGCCTCCGGGGACACTGATGGCGAAGCGCCACCCTCCTCTGAGCAAAACACAGGATGCCTGCTCAGACCACCTCCCTGCACACCGGGCTCCTGTCCCTGCCTCCTCTGGCTGGGCCCCTCACCCTCATCACTGATGTCCATGTTCTCCACTCGGGTGTCATCTGACGGTGGGGGCTGGGACGTGGGCTCCTTCTCTTCCTCATCCTGGGCCTCCTCCTCTACCTCGGGCACTCGGCGCCGCCCCCGGCCACGCAGTCTGGGAGAAGGAGGCTCTCCAGTGAGCATCAGCCCTTCGGCCAGCCCGGCCCATCCCTCACACCCCGCTACCGTGTCCAAGCTCACCTGGAACCAAAGTCCCCATCTTGAGTCTGGTCCCCAAGAGGCAGCAAGTCATCCGCCCGCACTACCACCTCCTTCTCCTTCTTGCGGATTTTCTTCACCCGCCGTTTGGTCTTTTTAAAGGTCACCTGAGGGGAAGCGAGGAGAGACGTGAGGTGGGGAAGGGGCGCAGGTGGGCCAGCCACAGGCCCACAAGGTGAACGCTTCTTTAGCGTGACTCTGTGCCAGCCACCATCCGAAGCACTTCCTGTACGTGACCAACACCTGAGGTGGCTGCAAGTGTCATCCTGCTTGTGAGGTGAGGAAACTGAGGCATGGAGAGGTTAAGTACCTGGCCCAAGGTCACCAACTCTTAAGTAGGAGGCCAGGGCTGGGAACCTCGGCGGTCCAGCCCTGGAGTCCTTCCCCACTTGGCCAAGATACCTACCATGCCAGCTGTCTACCCTGTGCTCCCACAGTCACTCCACATGCAAAATCCACACATGCCCATAAAATTGCCATTTACCCCCGTTACTACTAATCCTCGAGCAACCTCAGGAGGTGGATCCTATCACTGATATTTCAGATGCGCCACCCCAGGCTCAGTTAAATGACTCACCCAAGGCACAAGCTGGCAGCGTGGCAGAGCCTGAACACAAACTCGGGCCCATCTGGCTCAACAGCCCCTGTTCCATCTACACTCCGCACCTCCCCTGGGCTGCCATTTACCACCCACCCATGAGGCCAAGCACTTCGTGAACATTAATCTAAATGCCCTCCCTCCTCCACGTGACCCAAGGGGAGGGAGGATCACCACCCCAAAACAGGGGAGGGCTCACCATCTCCTCAGGAGTGAGGTACTCAGAAGCCAGCCGGGGTCCCACTGTGCTCAGGGACTGCGCTTGCAGCCGCAGCTTGGCCCGGATCTCCTCCAGCTCCCGCTCCCGGATGCCATCGGCCATGCCACCCTGCTCCAAGCGGAAGGAGTGTGGCCGTTCCCCCTCGAGCTCCTCGTCGTACTTGGACAGGATGGACCGAGGTTTTTGCTGCAAGGCAAGAGGTATGGGTTGGGACACAGCTAATGCTGAAAAGCCATGGAGCTACCATCTCTTCGTAGCCCCTACTCCCAACGCCCTGGGCCCCAGCGACCCACCCCACCCGGGGCATGCCTGTGCCAAGTCGTCCACACTCTCATCCTCTGCATAGGGCAGGTAGTCGGGCTTCTTCTTCCGCAGCTCCACGTTTTTCTCTGCCCGCTCCTTATCCACCAGGTTCACGTTCACCAACACATCCTCCTCCTCCTGCAGCACACCTGGGCACAGGGCAGAGGCAGCAGCCATTCATATGTGCCCGCGACTCAGCAGCACCTGTGCCCCCAGCCAGAGCACCTAGCTCAGCTCACCTTTGTCCTTAAGGGTAAGGATCATGGTCTCCCCTTCTCGGAAGGAATCTATGGCATGCTCCACAGTGAGGCCCTGCAGGTCCCGGGCACTGTACAGGTCCTAAGAGGGAAGGTCCAGCTGAGTCACCAACCCCAATCTATCCAACCCTGGGATCCCAGCACCAAGGCCACCAGTGCCCCCTGCACCAACCTCTCAGGGCTGCAGCCTCACCTGCCGCCTCTGCCCAAACTCCTCTTCCACCAGAGTGCTGACTCCAAACTCTTGGTCCATCTCCTCCAGCAGCTTGGCCTGTGAGATAGGGAGGGAATGACCTATGACCTTAGACCGCTCAGCGTCACCAGAAAACACATAGGGCTCTACCAAGTGGAGTGCAGAAATGGCAGGCCTTACAGGCAAGCTGCTGAGAGCCCAAAGGAGATGCCACTGACCACAGACCTCCTACTCTCTAAGCCCCACATCACCTCCCACAGGTCAGTCTCCAGGTGTCAGGCCACCAGAGGCAACTGGCAACCACCCCAAGTTGCCCAGTCACTCACTCTCTTCTCTGCCAGGTCCTTCTCCTTCTGCAGCTGCCGGCTCCTCTCGATCCAGGCCGCAGTGTCATCCAGCCAGGGGTCATCCTCCCCTAGTGTCTTTATCTTCCTGACCATGGAAGAAAGTGACACTCTGGGAGCCCAGCTCCTGCTCCCCAACCCCAACTCAAGAGGCAGCCAAAGACAGCAGCCCCCTCAGTGCTTCCCTTGCCCGCCCTGGCCGGGACCCCCTCACCCCAGCTTTTGGTTCAGCAGTCGTTTTTCCTTGGCAGCCGCCAGCTTCTCCCGCAGCTCCTCGCGCTGTCGCAAGGCCATGGGGTTGATGACATCAGCTGTCACAGGCTCCTCCTTGGTGCCCGCCTCTGGAAGGGGGGCCCAGACGTGAGGCTATGCCCGCCCATGGCTGGTGGGAGAGGAGGGAGCCACTCACCCTGCCCCCTTCCAGCTCAGGGGGCCAGAAGGGGCCAGGAGAGAGGGGAAGAATCCTTCACCTCCCTACTCCCACTGTGTCCCCACACTCTCATGTCACCCTGCACAGCAAGACAGGATTCTCTGTGCCCTCCATAGCCCCTCAAACTATGCATTGAAAAAAATAACAGATCAACCCCTACACAGCCCAGTGTAGCAACTGTGCACATCCTCGGCCCATCTAATACCACCTCTCCCAGCCAGGGTGAGTATGGGATGGCCAAGTGCTCCAACTCAGCAAGCAGAGTCCCAGATCCCCACTGTGACAGCAAGGAGGGTCCTTGTGCCTTCTGGCAAGTAAGCATGCAGGAGACCACTAAATGGTGCTAAATCTGCACTCTAACCCCACTTTCTTCAAAGATCCCTCCAGATGGCCTCTTGCTCTTGCCCTCACCCAAACCCCATCCTTGGCCTTACACTCACCCTTCTTGACAGCATTGACCTCCAAGGGTTTCAGCCCCAACTTTGCGCGGAGTTTACTGAGGACAAAAGATACAAGTGTTAAGGGCTGTCAAAGAAATGGGCGTCAAGTGCATTCCTGGACGGAGAGGAGATAAAACAGAGTGGAAATGAGTGGTCCTAAGGGTTCCAAACCCAGGGCCTGACCCAGGCAGCCTAAGGAATTCAGAAGGGCACTGGCCTCCAAGCAGGGAATGTGGGTGCTAGGCCTGGCCTGTCCTAACCAGCAAAGGCCACCTTTCTCTTAGATCTTGGTTTCCTCTCCTATAACTCAAAGGCTGGCTGAGACGACTGATATGGCCTTGAACTCCAATCAGTAGTGTGAGAAAGGCTCCCCAGGGGCTGCCCCAGAAGCCACCTGTCTTCAGAAGAAAAGCACAGAAACATAACAGAGATGGTACTCACTTGGTCTCCTCGATGCTGAGTGAGGAGGCATCTCCTGAGCTAGTTTTGGAGCTGGCAGCTGGAACAAGAAGAAGCATAGCTCAGGAGCTGAACAGGAGGCCAAGAAGCCACCATCACTGGCTCTAGCTGCAAGGTCAAAGATGAGGGCCCCTCAACGGCACCTGAGCCTGCTGAGACACCAGAGAACAGTAGCCTTCTTCCACTTGAGCTCCCCAGCAGCTCTTCCTGCCTGAGTCCAGTCTCAGAGCCCTGCCTCTTTTGCATGCCTTCCTTTCCTGACCCAAGAGGTCCAACTTCCAACTTCCTGCAGCTTTCTCCTTGCCCTCTCTACATTTTTTTTTTGTTTGTTTGTTTGTTTGTTTGGAAGAGACAGAGTCTTGCTATGTTACCCAGGCTGGTCTTAAACTCCTGGCCTCACGAAATCCTCCTACCTCAGCCTCCTTATTAGCTGGGACTACAAGTGCCCAGCTGTCTGCTCCACTTTTGTATATTCTGTGTCTTCAACCTAAACTGTTCTCGCTGGTCTTACTCTGACTAACAAAATCCTATCCAAATGCAAAGATCAAACACCATGTCTCTCGTGAAGCCCTATTCAATTACTGATCAGAATTAACTGCTTTCCCCTGAACTCAACAGCATGGTCAGTCACTTCTGTGTCTGTTCCTCCCCCCAGAGCAGGTAATGAGGGAATGTGCTGGCAGCATGATTATGTCCTCTGTGCAATTCATGCAAGCAAGAAACACTTTTAGGTGTCTGCTCTGTGCCGGATGTTGGGGACAGAGATAAATAAGCATTTTGGACCTCCTCCACCCACCTCACAAACAGCACATCACTCAACACCACAGAGAGGAGTTGGACACCATCAGATGGAGGTCCCTCGACCAGCTGCCACGATGAGCTCTTCCTTTCCTGTCTCCTCAACCCCCATCCCACCTCCTCCTCCTTTATCCTAAAGGTTCCTCTCTCCACCTGGGCCCTGGAGCCCAACCTCTCTAGGTTCTCTCCAAGGTCACCAGCCTCCTTATTTCTAAATTCAGTGGATTCTTTTCAGTTCTGGTTTTGTTCGATCTCCTGTGGTATGAGTCTGTTGATCACTGCCTAACAACAGTCCCTTCCCACAGATCCCAAGACACAAATCCTCTGGTGTTCCTGCTTTTTTGACTACTCTGTCTCCTTTTTGGTAGCATCTTCCTCTGCCCACTACTAAAACATTGGCTTTTTTTTTTTTTTTTTTTTTTGGACAGAGTCTCAGTGTATTGCCCAGACTAGAATGCCGTGGCGTCAGCCTAGCTCACAGCAACCTCAAACTCTAGGCTCAAGCGATCCTACTGCCTTAGCCTCCCGAGTTGCTAGGACTACAGGCATGCGCCACCACACACGGCTATTTCTTATATATATACTTTTAGTTGTCTAGCTAATTTCTTTCTAATTTTTTTTAGTAGAGACAGGGTCTCGCTCTTGCTCAGGCTGGTCTCGAACTCCTGAGCTCAAACGATCCACCCACCTCTGCCTCCCAGAGTGCTAAGATTACAAGCGTGAGCCACCGCGCCCGGCCAAAACATTGGCATTTCTTGGGTTCTATTCCTGACCCCAGTCTTTCACTCCACATTCTCTCAGGGGGCTTCACTGGCCACTAAATAGTCATGACCCCCAAACTGCTCTATCCAGCCCAAACCCTGGGTTCCCCCATGCCCATCAACTTCAACACTGTCCAATAGTGAATTCATTATCTGCCCCCCTCAAATCTGCTTCTCAGCTCCTCAATCCCAGTAGATGACATTGCCACCCATCTAGCTGCTCAAGACAAAATTCAAGGAATCATCCTCTATTTCTTCTTCTCTCCCTCATCCAAGCACTAAGTTCTGTTAATTCCTCCTCCAAAACAATTCTTCAATCTGTCCACTTCTCTCCAACTCACTGCTGCTGCCTCAGTGCAGGCAGCCTTCACCCGGGTCTAGAACCCTCCAGATTTCCCAGCCTCCAGTCCTGACCACCTTTGACCAAGTTTTCAGTGCAGTGATCTTTACAAAATATGAATCTGAGCAACTTACTGCCCAACTCAAATCCATGGCTCCCTACTACTCTCAGGACGAGTCCAAGTCTCTCTAAACTACAAGAGCCTCCGTGTTTGAATCCCTGCCTATTTTACTGTCTCATGAGCCCTACACGATTCCCCCTATGCCAGGTTTTCTCTTGTCTCTGCACACGCTAGTACCACTTCATTCATTCATCCAATACGTTTATTGAGGGCCTGTGATGTACCAGCAATTGAAAACAGCTCGTAGACCTCAGCAGAGAAAGTCAAACTTTAACCCCAAATAACTGTATAAGACTGATAAGTGCTAATGATGGGAGCCTGGGGTGCCTCGCGGGCACTGAGGACCCGCACCCCCCGGACCCCAACCCACTCCGCCCCCTGCACAGGCCTCGCCCCTCACCGGCCTCGTAGCCGTCATCGCGCTTCTCCCGCTTCACGCGCCGCTCGGAGGGCTCTGCCTGGCTGCGATCCCGCCCATGCGCGCTGCTTCGGGCCTCGGCTTCGGCCCCGCGCCGCCCGCTCCCGCGCTCGTTTCCACGCTCTCGGCTCCGCTTCCGTCGTTCGCCGCCGCTGCCGCCACCGCCGCCACTCCGATGCTTATGTTTTTTGTGCTCCCGGTGCCGAGGCGGCTGCTCGGTGGCGCCCCCGGTGCCGGCCGCCGCCGTCGTCCCGGCCGCGTCCTTCTCTCCGCGGTGCTTCTTTGACGATCCCATCCCGGTACGTCTGCCCCGAGCCCGGCCTCCGCCGAGCCCCGACGATGCAAAATGGAAACACTTCCGGGTCGCTCGGCAGCCGCTGTCGTGTTGCCGGAAACCAAGAAGCGGCTGCTTCCGTCGTTCCCTTTGGAGCCTGCCACAAAGGCTCATGGGAAGACTGGGATCGGGGGCCCGACTGCGCATTCGCAGCCGCTTCGGTGTAGCCGTCTTTTAGCTGGTGGCCCGGTTGCGCCTGCGCCCCTCTAGGGGCGCAAAGTTAGCATGAAGATCAGATCCCAAAACTGTAAGGTCTTAGAGGCCTTCTAAGCCAGCGTCCCCGGAGCTGTAAGCCTCTTCCGGCCTCCCTCCGCTTGCACTCCCCGAGTCGCGGGGTGTTCACTGCCCCACAGTCTGTCCGTGGACAGCTTTCTCCTCTCCAGCAGACGCCCGCCTAGTGCACTCCCTGGGGTCGTGGCTCCATCGAGTGTTCGACGATGCAGCATGTTTTCCTCCTCCGCGAGACGCCCAGCTTCCAAGCCCCTATAATCGGTATTATCAGCGCACTCCTTCCCATATTCCCTGGATTGGGTTCTTTTAACCTGCGCCCTGTGGACTGTTAAAGACCTCCAGATGAGGCTTCTGTGTGTCTGTGTACCCCCTGAAATTGAGTACAAAATTTGGCATATCTGTGTATGAGCTTTCAGTTTTTTTCTTGAGAGGGGCTCTAATTAAAACTACTGGGACTTAAAAGCCCAGTTCACACAATCCGTCCTCCCACCCAGCAGTGGCTCAGCCTGTGGCTGCCTGTGTGGCCCTTCTCAGCACGTGTTAGCGTGTGTCGCACACGGCTCCTTTAAAGTCCGCCCCCATCTCCCACTGGACTGGGAATCCTCAAAGGCAGGGGCTAGGTTTTCCTATTCACTCTTGAATTTCTAGGACTCAGCATATGTGTTGAAGATGGGCGGAGAAGTCGCAGCTGTTACTCTTGAAGATGTTCCACTCCTCAGGAGCAGAGAAGGGTCTGTGTGTGCTGGGTGGGGGGCAGCCAGAACAGCCAGAGCTGCTGGGGGATATGGGAACAGAGTGGGCCTGATGTCCACCCACCTGCCACCTCCTATTCCCAACCCACAGCCTCCCCTCCACCGTCAGAAATCCCACACTGTATGTGCCTTAAAGCCTTTAATTTTTCAGGATCTGCACACCGGGTCCAGGCTGGGGGTGGAGTGCCTGTCAGGCTGGCTGCCAGTGGGTTCCATCCTGGGGGGACTCTGAGAAGAGTGCTCCGTTCTCACCCCCATTGACTTGTGGCTCCTTAAAGACATAAAGAAACCACTGGGCTCCGCAGCTCCCACCCCCATACCCAAGGAAACCACTGATGATGTGGATTCAAATCCAGCTCCTATACTGGCTTGCTGTGTGGCCCCGGGCAGGTGACTTCCCCTCCTTGAGTCTCAGTTTCCTTATTGTGAAGGAAGCTTCATAATCCCCGTTCTGTACTGGGTTCTTCTGAGACATAAGTGACAGTGTACACCGGTGACCAGTGTGGCCACTCAGATGGTCACAGAGTCCCAGACTGGCTCTGCTGCCTATTCACTCCTGTGTCCTTAAGCAAGGCCCTACCCCTCAGGTCCTTAGTTTCTTTATTAGGAAGTAGGAGCAATAACCCTAGCCCTGCCTTCCTTTGGTGACATGGAGGACAGGGCCCAGGGTGCTGGAGTGGATGCTCTTTCCTGCAGCAGCTCAGCAGAGCCAGTTCTTAGCCAGCAAGACAGCCTCACCTGGGTTTCCTGGAGGTGCTCTGTGTGTCCCCTTTTCCTGCCTCAGCCAGCAGCTGCTCTTCGTCCAGTCCCAGTGCCGACAGCACCTGGGAGAAGCGCCGGGTCACAGTAAGCCGGGCGTTGGCCTGAGGAGAGATGAGGGGTTCCCACTCTGCACCAGGGCTGCTGAGGGCTTAGGAAGGCTTTGGTTACTGAGGGGACCCCAGGGATTTAGAGGGGCCAAGGGGCCAGCTTTGTTCTCGGGGCAGCTTTATGCTTGCTGGGGTCCTAGCCTCACCTGCATGGCCTGTTGGAACAGGAAGGGCCGGGCCTGCACCCTGTGCTGGATGCCCTGCAACTCTGCCTGGTACTCAGCAAAGCGCTGTCGCTCCTGGCGCCTGCGGGGAGACAGGTCTCTGGGCAGCTAACCATGGGCACGTCCCCACTCCTGAGCACACTCATCCTCGTTAAGGACTTTCTATTTACTTCCTCCCCCCACCCTTACCTTTACAAAGCCACTTCATTCCCATTCTGGCCCTGGATTCCTTGAGAGGTCAGTCAGGGTGGGAATCATTCACCTCACTTTTTGATGACTCAGGAGGGTCAAGAGACTTGTGCAAAGTTATGCAGCTGGGAAGTGAGGGACTGAGCCCTGAGCCCAAGTCTCCACGCTGTAAGCCAGGGCTTGCCCTTCCTCCCAAGGGAGAAGGCCCAGTGCTGGAGTGAGCTTCTGGAGACCTGCTTGCACAGCCTCCCCTCCCTGCAGTTCACACCCTGCCCCTCTCACACTGCACCCTGAGGAGGAAACTGTGATCATGGGCTGTGCCACTTTGGGCAAGGACCCTCTCTGGGCTCAGCTTTCTTCTTTGTGCAATAGCAGGGATCGGACAAGCTTGCCAATGTTCTCTGTGGTTCTTGTAAGCCAGAAATTGGGACAGAAGAATTTTAAAAAATGTGTTCCAAATTAAAGAACACATCCCAGAAAGATCAGCATTCCACTGGGGAAACACAATTCCATTTATAAAAACCCAGTTTATGCACTTGTCAGAAATGTCTGTTCAACAAGCTGGGTGTCACTGCCTTTCGTGAAGAGAGCATCCCAGCAGCAGGAAGGATCTCACCCAAAGTCACACAGCCCACAGCAAGAGAGGCCTTTGGGCCACACCCCACACGAGACCAGGTGTCCTGGGAAGCACATTAGAGAGGCCTCAGGGTGTGGAGGCAGCACCCAGGGACAGAGAAGCAGACAAAACCCCAGACTCATGCTGCAACCTCCAGCAAGCAGCTGAGCCTTAAGGAGAAATACTGCCTTGCCGAGCCAGTTCCTTCCACAGTGGTGTGCCAGGGAAGGAAGAAGATACAGACTTGAAAACCTATGGCCAGGAACACAAGTTACTGCAAATAGGGGTCTTCACCATTCAAGAGGGAATATATAGCAGTTACGAGGGGTGGGGGTGGGGGAGTGATGGGGCATGCACTGGCATTCAATCTCTCTTTCCCGTGATGTGTATATTTTCCCTGCTGGATACTTTATGCTATTTCTGGTTTGGGTTTTTTGATTTCTGTTTGTTTGTTTGTTTGGTTTGGTTTGGTTTTTTTGAGACCAGAATCTCACTCTGTCACCCAGGCTAGAGTGCCATAGCATCAGCCTAGATCACAGCAACCTCAAACTCCTGTGCTCAGGTGATCCTCCTACCTCTAGCTGGGACTACAGACATGCACCACCACACCAGGCTAATTGTTTCTAATTTTAGTAGCGATGGGGGTCTTATTCTTGTTCAGGCTGGTCTCAAACTCCTAACCTCAAGTGATCCTCCCACCTCCGCCTCCCAGAGTGCTAGGATTACAGGGATGAGCCACTGTGCCCAGCTGAGACCCTGTCTTAAAAAAAAAAAAAAAGAAAGAAAGAAAGAAAAGAGAGGAAGCTCATGTCTTAAAGCCCTGAGCAGAAAAGGAAGTGGTGCCAGTGGGTTTCAGCCCGGTTCATCATCTCAGAGTACAAGGAAGACACATCCCTCCCCACCGCAAGACAGCCTCTTTTGTGCCCACCCTTCCTAGGCAAGGTGGAATCTCCTGTCCCACTCAGCAAAATTCACAGGCTATAAGGGCTAAAAGACCAAGTGGGAGATCTCTCTTGTGCCTTAACCGCCTCAAGTAGAAAATAAAAGGAGCGAATCTGAAACATTCTTCTTGCTGTACCTGCTGCTTAGAGTTCTGAACCTTACCCTTCCTGCCTTACTAGAAAAACAAATGATGAGCTTGAGGCCTGGCAAGAAGGAGGCATCTCCCCAGTCATTGGCCCAGGATTCCCCTAAAATGCACTTAACCTCTCAGAGCCTCCGTTTCCTCATCTGTAAAGTTGGGGTGATAAGACTGAGCCTCAAAGAGTAGGTGATCAGAACCCTGCTGAGTTCTCCGCTGCCCTGCTGCAGAGCAGAAACTCTCTTCTTTCTCTGCAGCTCAGCACTCGCCATGGACCAAAGGAGATGAGGTGTGAAAAGGGCTGTCCTGCACTAGCTGCACACAGTAGGTGCTCGAATCAGTGGCATCAGTGATCATGTTTATTTGTGTTACTTGTTTCCTTAGGCTGGGCTCTTGGGGGAAGGTGATGGTGTCCTTTGTCTAAAGGCTGGACATTTGAGCACCCAGAGGCAGGGGAGCCAAGTGGCTGGAACCCCACCCAGCTCTGCTGCTCACCTGTGACCTTTAGCAAATTCTTTAAGCTCTCTGAGTCTTGGTTTCATCTGTAGAATTATGGAAGTAATGGTACTACCCACTTCATGGGCCTGTTAGCAGTCTAAAGAAGATCTGTCTGACCCACAAATTTGCTTTCTAGGAAAATGGTCAAAATATAGGAAGAGAATAAAACAGATGCCTCTTTGCTTGACCATGAACAAAGGTTGTCTTCAGGACTGGAATCAAAGGTCTGTTCACGGTCTATATTCACTATTGCTATAGTATTTGAAATTTTATAATAAGCATATCTGGCATTAGAAATCAGAAAAATAAGATTTGAAAGTATGATGATGCTTGTAGGACATGTTAACCTTGGGCATTGACAGCTGTAGGGATTGTTGTTATTGACTGGTGACCTTGGACCAGCCCCTTCTCCTCCCTGTGCCTCAGTGTCCTCATCTGTAAAATGTGAAGAAGTGGCCTGGCCGGCCCCAGGGAAGGCGAGGGCTGGGTCTGCTTGGTCCTGTGGTCTGAGACCAAGCATGACCTCCTTGCCCTCTCCCCACCAGCTCCCCCGCAGCCCCAGCTCCCTCCCTACCTTAGCTCCTCCAGCTTGCGCTGGGTGGCCCCAGGCCTCAGGCTCCCTTTGGGCTTGTAGGCTGCCAGGCAGCGGGCCACCTGCTGCTGTACCCGCTGCTCCCTGGCACGCCGCTGCTCAGCCTGCTGCCGCTCTGCCTGCTGCTGCTGCTCCCAGGTCTGCAGCAGGCTTCTTTGGTGGGGGGAAGGAAGGGGGAGGGATGGGACAGGTCTGCAAGGGGGCAGGAGCCTCAAAGAGGGCCAGGGGCTGGGTAGGGGAGTATGGGAGCCTGAGAAGAGGGGCTGCAGGGTCCAGAGAGCCAAGGTCCTGGGAATGGGGTTTGTCATGGAAGTTTAATGTGATGAAGACTGCCCCTGCGGCTTGGCCCTCAGGCCCAGCTCAAGGCCTTTCCCTACTCTGTCTGGAAGTTTCCTGCCTACCCCAGCAAGCAGAGAGCTCCAACTCTGAACTTTCTCAGCCCAGGCTTCCTGAGTCACGGTGGAGCTCAACACACAGCCTGTGAGCCCACTTGCATTGCTAACCTCCCCTGGCAAAGAGCTCTTCTTGAGGGCAGAGGCCAGATCTCATTCTCTCTGACCCCCTTATCTGGTAGGAGCCAGGTTGATGCCTGTGGGTTGGAGGCAAAGCTGAGTGGGTGGACGGAAAGAGAAGCAAAATGGTGAAGGATTGATGGGCAGAAGAACAGAGGATGAAAGGTGTGGGTGCTCAAACAGCAGCTAGATCAACCTGTGACATCCCGTGTTCCCAATCATGGCCAGTTCCTTCCTGTCACTCAGATCTTTGCTCAAATGTCATTCTCAACCTTTCCCTCACCACCGCATCTTTCTCCCAGGTGTCTCCCATCTCTAGCTACACATTCCATTAATCTTTATTAATTATCCTTCTTCACTGGTAGAACATAAGCCTCGTGAGATCAGGGCTCCTTGTCTGTCCTGTTCACCAGTATAGCCCCAGCACCTAGAACAGTGCCTAAGATATTCTGAAACTCAATATTTGGTGAATTCATGCATAACTGAATCATGTTCAGATGGAAAGATGGGCAAACAGACAAATAAAGGGGTAGAAACAGTCATTCACTCAGTGCGTGTTCATTGAGCACCGACTGTGTGCCCAGTCCTATGCAGGGCACCAGGGAGGCCATGATCACTAAGATCTGGCATCTACCCCCAGGGGGCCCTCAGGCTGTGGGCAGGGGTGTGCAGGCAGTCTTGCGCCCCAGTGCAATGTGGTATGTCGAGTGCTGGCACGGAGGCAAGCGCAGAGAAGAGCTTCGTGGTAAGACGCCCGACTTGGGGTTGAAAGGTGCATCCAAGTTAGCTGGGTGAACAGGGAGGGGCAATCCCTGGACAGCAGGAAGGGAGGGCATGGGGCAGTCCAGCCACCCTGACCAGCTAGTGTGGGGACAGGAGTCTTGTTGCCAAGAAGTCTGGGCTTCCCAAGGCCCTGCGAAGCATGGAAGTATTTCATACTGCAGGTGACAAGGTAAGAATTGAAGGGTGCTTTGGAAGAATTAATATTATTAAAAATGTCCATATTACCCAAAGCAGTCTACAGATTAATGCAATCTCTATCAAAATTCCAATGACATTTTTCACAGAAAAAGAAAAAATAATTTTCAATTCATGTGGAACAACAAAAGACCCCAAATAGAAAAAAAAAAGCAGGAGGCATAACATGACCTGATTTCAAAATATACTACAAAGCTATACAAATCAAGAACAGCATGTCAAGCTTAACGCTAAAACTTGAACAAAAAAAACCAGCATGGTTCTGATATAAAATCAGATGTAGAGACCAATGGAATAGAATAGCTTAGGAATAAATCTATGTATTTATTTATTTCTAAGCCCTCTCAACAAATCAATTGATTTGTTGTATTGTTTTTGTTTTAGAGACAAACAGGGCCTGACTGGAGTGCAGTGGCTAGTCATAGGCACAATCATAGCACACCCAGCCTCCTGGGCTCAAGCAATCCTCCTGACTCGGTCTTCTGAGTAGCCAAGACTACAGATGTGCACCACCTAACCCAGCTATGGTCGGTTGATTTTTGACAAAGATAGCAAGAACACACAATGGGGAAAGAACGGTCTCGTCAATAAATAGTGTTGGGAAAACTGGATGTCCACATGCAGAAGAATGAAATTAGACCCTTATCTCACACCCTATACAAAAATCAACTCAAAATGGATTAACGATTTAAGACCTGAAACTAAAACTCCTAAAAGCAAACATGGGAGAAAAGCTCCATGACACTGGTCTGGGCAAAGATTTTTTAGATATGATCCCAAAAGCACAGGCAACAAAAGCAAAAATAGACAAATGAGATTGCATCAAAATAAAAATCTGCTGCACAGCAAAGGCACCAGTCAACAGAGTACAGAGACAACCTACTTATGGGAGAAAATATTTGCAACAGGTTAATTTTTGATACAGGGTTATTTGATACAAAATATTCGATACAGGGTTAATGCCCAAAAATATATAAGGAACTCAAAAGAATTCAATAGCAAGGAAACAAATGACCCAATTAAAAAATGGGCAGAGAAGCCAGTTGCAGTGGCTCAACATCCAACTGTAGTCCCAGGTACTTGGCGGACTGACGCGGGAGGATCACTTGAGCCGAGGAGTTTGAGGCCAGCCTGGGCAACATAGCAAGACCCTGTCTCTTAAAAATAAAAAAAAAGGTCTGGACATAGTGGCTCATGCTTGCAATCCCAGCACTTTGGGAGGCAGAAGCCAGAGGATCACTTGAGGCCAGGAGTTCAAGACTAGCCTGGGCAACATAGCAAGACCCTGTCTCTATGAAAAAATTTTTTAGTTAGTTGGGTATGGTGGCCTGTGCATGTAGTCCCAGCTACTCAGAAAGTTGAGGCATGAGGATCGTTTGAGGCCAGGAGTGAGACCCTGTCTCTCTAAACAAAAGGCAAAGGACTTCAATGGAATGGACATTTCCAAAAGTAGACATACAAATGGCCAAAAGGTACATAAAAAATTGCTCAAATCACTAATTGTCAGGGAAATGCAGATTAAAATCACAATGAGATATCACGTCTCATCTGTCAGATAAATGTTGGTGACATGAAGAAAAGAGAACCTTTGTGCGCTCATGGTGGGAATGTAAATTCATATAGCCATTGTGGAAAACAGCATGGAGTTTCCTCATAAAACTAAAAATAGAGCTACCATGTGATCCAGCAGTTCCACTTCTGGGCACATATCCAAAGGAAGGGAAATCAGTATGTTGAAGAGATATCTGCATTCCCACATTCATTGCAGCAATATTCACAGTAGCCAAGACATGGAATCAGCCTAAATGTCCATCAACGGATGCATGGATATTTAAGAAAATGTATAGATACACAATGGAACACTATTCAGCCTTAAAAAATATGGAAATCCTGTCATTTGCAACAACATGGATGAACCTGGAGGGCATGATGTTAGTGAAGTAAGCCAGGCACAGAAAGACAAATACCACGTGATCGCATTCATACGTAGGATCTGAAACAGTCAAACCCATAGACGCAGACAGGAGAATGAGCGTTACCAGAGTCGGGGTGGATTTGAGGAGAGGACTGGAGAGATGTTGATCAAAGGACACAAAACTCCAGGTAGACAGGAGGCATAAGTTCAGGAGATCTATTGTACTACAGGTGTGTATAGTTAATAACTGTATGTTATATACTTGAAAATTGCTAAAATAGTAGATTTTAAGTGTTCTCACCACAAAAATAAGTATGTGAGGTAATGCATATGTTAATTAGCTTGATTTAGCCATTCCACAATGTATATGTATTTCAAAACATGTACATTATAAATGTATACAATTTTTATTTGTCAATTAAAATAAAGAATTGAGGGGTGCTATAAGAATGCTGAATAGATTCTCCTTCTCCCTCTCATGCCATTTCTAATCAGTCACCAAGGCCATTGAGCCACCTCTAAATGTCTCTTAAATGGATCAGGCCTCTCCATCTACAGGGCCACCTGTATCAAGCCCTTGTTGTCCCTCACCTAGACCTTGCCAACAGCCTCGCACCTTCCTCATTTGCTGTCTCTTGTTCAAGCCCAAGTGAGCAGTTACCTAACTGAACTGACATAATTGCCATCTGTCTCCTTTTCTAGAACTTGAGCTTCTCAGGGGTGGTGCCAAGTCTTTTGGTCTTTATAACCTGAGGGCCCATGAGTAGATACACAAGATAGGTTGCATTAGTCACTTAGTTAATAGATTAACGGACAGGTAGAAGAAATGAATGAAAAGTGGCTTGTGTCAATAGACAGTTGGCCAAGTAGACGGATGGATGGATGAATGGTTGGATAGATGTTATCAGTATCTGGATGGATGGATGAATAGATAATTGGGTAATCAGAAAGATAGATTGGTGAATGGATAAATAAAAGGATGAGTGAGAGTATGAATGACAAGTGTCTCTTGGAGAACTAGCTTCTTTCCTACTCCTCGCCCTCAGCTCCCACCCCTTGCTCTTCCCCCTTACCTGGTGGCCTCATGTCGTTTGTGGAAGGTGCGATTAGGGAGGTTGACAAACGGGAAGGTTTCATCTCCGAAGGCCGGGGCTTTCCCACTCTGGTTGGAGGCCTGGAAAGCAGCCCGCAAAGCCTTCCAGGGGTGTTTTTGGGGGCCTGTCCACAGTGGGACCAAGTCAGAAATTTGGCCATCCCACCCAGCACCCAGAACAGCCCAGCCCCGTCAGAACTCCTGGCCCAGGTCTTGGGCTGTCAACTGCTCTCCCCACCATGTAGCTTCGGGGGGACCCAGGCACTGAGCCGCACACTCACCACAGTGCGAGTCTTGCTGTAGCTGCCTGGGCAGCTTCTCCAGGTTCCCCGGCGCCTCCTGCTCCTTGCCGCCCGGCTTCCTCCTCTGGAGCTCTCGGAGGTTGTTGGAGCCGGAGCTGCTTCCTGGGCTCTGGCCCTGCAGTTCCCCCTCATCCAAGGCCTCCTCTCCAGAATTCTGCCCCTTTTTCTGAGAACTGTTGCTTCTTCTGGGAGGGGCCCTGTGCTCCTCCTCCTCAGCCTCCTCTGTAGCCTCTGAGAACTGCTCCTCCTCCAAGATCGGCCCCCTCCTGGGGAGCTGGGGCAGTTCCTCAGGGCTCAGACCCCCCTCGGCCTCCTCGGCACACAGCCCTTCCAGCTCAGCAGCCTCCTCGGACTCCGATCCTGATCCTGACCTCTTCCCAGGCGGCCAGAGGCCACACTCACTGGGTGGCTCTGGCCCTTGGCTGTCCTCTTTGCCAGGAGGGATGGAGATGCCGCCCCAGGGCCCGAGCTGCTGTCTCCTCTCCAGGTTTTGCTCCTCTGGAAGGTTGGCCGTGGACTGGGGCCTGGACTTGTGCTGGGGGGCCGTGAGGGACCGGGGCAGGGCTTGGTGGCCAGGGGCTGAAGGGGATCTTGGCTGAAGCAGAGCCTGGCCATCTGTGGTGAAGCTCTCCCAGGCCCACTGGAAGGGGAAGGAGGGTTTCCGAGGAGGAGGGGGCAAGAGACTGAAGAGGGAGAGGGTGGGGGTCAGTGTCCATGCCGGCCCCCAGCGGGGCCTGACACCGGCCCCCTCCCAGCCCACCCCACTGCTCCTTACTCCTCAGCCTTAGCGGAGCCCTGTCCTTTCTTGTTCTGTCCCCTGGGCCTGCGGTCCTTCTTTGCCGTCTGCCCTACACTCTTCGACCTCTGCTGTGGGACCTGAGTTGGCACCCCATCGCCACTCCCCAGGCTCTCCTGGACAGAGACAGGAGGGGAGGCCAGCTCTGAGCAAAGTGGTCTTCCTGAATCACTTTGCTCCTCCTCCAAGGGGCCCTTCTGGGCCCTCGTTCCCATTAAGACTGACTGATCGCTACCTCCATTCTACATACTGAAGTGACAACAGCCACCATTTACAGAGCACCTGCCCTGTGCTCAGGACTTTCACACATTAACAGATTTAGGACCCAAAGAGGTAGATACTCGCTGTCCTCCCCATCACACAGAGGAGAAAACTGTGACTCAGAGAGGCCAAGTAGCTAAGATCTTACAGCTGCTAAGAGCCCAAATTTGTCATCATGGCATTCTGCTGCCTCCAGGCTCTGGACTGAGCTTCCAAATGTCCCATAGGGCCCTGGACCTGCTACAGTCAAGGTGGAAGGAACTCAGCTTTCCTGAAACCCTGCTCCTCCGGCAGTGCTCCCTCACTTGCTCCATCATCCCTGGGAGTCAACCCCGGGCATCATCCCTTGTCTTCACCGCACATCCTTTAGGGTCCCCATGGTCCCTCCCTGCTCAGGCGTCCCTGACTTGCACCTGGACCTCAGCTCCAGGCTGTGGCTCCTCAAGGGCCTACCCCAGCCCTGGCCTCCCTGACCTCGACAGCCTACCTGCCGCTGGGCAGTTGGAAGCCCCCCACTGGCCTCCCTCACCAGCTCCACTCGGGGGATGCTGGACAGAAGCTTGAGTAGCCCTATGCCTGTCCCCAGAGCCTGAAGCCTCGTGTCCTGCCCTGGTCTCCCTGATGTGGTCCTGACTAACTGCTGGTGGGTGTTTAGCATATTGGTGCCCTGCCCCATCCTCCACCCCCACCTGCCAGCTGTGGAACTGCCCCACAAGCCATCGCTATGGCAACCGGTCCTCAGCCAGTCTCCAGGGCTCTGGCAAAAAGTGTGCCAGGAGGGGGTCAGCCAGGAAGCTGCTGTGCAGGGCAGCTTCCTCCCAGGGGAAGGGTTCAGCCAGAGGCAGAGGGATGGTTCAGGCCTGGGCGGGAGTCCGGTGACCCAAGGCCAAGTCCTGCTCTGCCACAGACTCCCCATGTGATGTGGTGTGAGTCCCCCGTCCTTACTTGGCCTGTGTTTCCCCATCTATGTGGAAAAGGGGCCCCAGGACTCAGCCATCCTGAAGGGGCCTCCCGTCCTGTGAAGATGTCCAGGCGGGGCCCGAGGTGGGTCCTCTCCCTCAATCTGTCTCTCAGGCTGGTGCCCAGCCCCAGCCGAGACCTTGCAGGAGCTAAACTGAACTCTCACAAGATTGTGTTTAAACCACTTGCCCTCCTCCCAGGCCCCGACAGGGCGGGAAAGCCCAGGAAGTCGAGCACTGTGCCCAGGAGAGAGGCAGCAGGCCATTCAGAGCCCAGAGGAGGTTCTGGAGGGACTTAGAGCACTTAAATCTTATCCAAACTTCTAACAATGCAAAAAGCCATGGGATATTAAATCCCATGGGACATCCGGTGCTGGCCACTAAGACCAGCAGCACAGAGACATGGTCCCGGGTGAGGCCCTGGAGACCGACTGGCTACCTGGAGGACTGGCTTGGCCTTTCACTAGCTCTGCGACCACTTCTCCATTCTGCAAAACCAGAATTATGGGCCCGGCTCACAGGTTTGTTGCAGGGACCGAATGACATCACACAGGCAACACCTTTTTGTTTGTTACTGCAATTTCGAGGCATCTGGGCGCGATGTGGAGCACAGAGCAAGCGCCTGGGTCCAAATCTCAGTTCCTCCACTGTCCCATACCCTCTCTATGCCTCAGTTTCCTCGTGGGCAGCATGGGGCTGGTTGTAATCGAATCTACCTCCTAGGGCTGTGGTGAGGATTAAGTCAGTTAATCTACACAAATACAAGTAGAATATCCATGTGGCCCATCGAAACTGCTATGTAAGAGTTGCTGGTACTGGCCGGGCGCGGTGGCTCACGCCTGTAATCCTAGCACTCTGGGAGGCCGAGGCGGGCGGATTGCTCAAGGTCAGGAGTTTGAAACCAGCCTGAGCAAGAGCGAGACCTCTTCTCTACTATAAATAGAAAGAAATTAATTGGCCAACTAAAAATATATAGAAAAAATTAGCTGGGCATGGTGGCGCATGCCTGTAGTTCCAGCTACTCGGGAGGCTGAGGCAGTAGGATCACTTGAGCCCAGGAGTTTGAGGTTGCTGTGAGCTAGGCTGACGCCACAGCACTCACTCTAGCCCGGGCAGCAGAGTGAGACTCTGTCTAAAAAAAAAAAAAAAAAAAAAAGAGTTGCTGGTACCATTTAGCCAATGACAGCCCCAGTGACACAGGTGGTGGAAGGAAATCCTGGAAGATGCCCTAAAGGCATGTTTTTCTCAGCCCTTTTAGCCTGGTGAACCCTCTTCTGCTCTCAGACACCATCCCAGTAACACCTCACAAGCGGCATAGCCAATTGAACACCCTAAATAATGCTCCGGGTGAAGGTCTTTTGCCACGCAAAGCATGCAAACTCTGTCCTTTCTGGCGAGCTGCCAGCCTCTACCCAGACCACAGCTGTGAGGCACACACGCAGGCTGCTCCATTTGCAGAAATGGAGCCCCCTCGTCGGCCCATTTGATTTCCTGGACAGTCCAAAACTCTGGGCCACTCTCTTCCTTGGCAGAGGGAAGGTCTGGGGTTCGCAGGTGGATACTTTCATCAGGTGCATGCAGACCCCTCTCCCCGCCAGCCACACTCACTGGGTGAGCTCGTCAGTCTGGCGGCCTTAATGGCCATCCGCTGCTCTCCGACTGCCCCGAGTTTATGTACCGCAGCCCCAGCCTCTCCTACAAAGTCTAGACTCAAGTATCCAGTGGCCCATGCGACAACCCCACTTGGGCGAATAAGCGCCTTAAGGTGAGGTAGATGTCTGCACTGGTGAATGTGGGTTCACTGGCCAATAGAGGGTGTGTTAGACATGCACCTGGGTGAGTCCCGACAGGCTCATGGTCTTCCCTGTCTCAGGCACGGGCATGGCCATGGTGCCTGGTGGTCGGGCCCAAACCCTGGTGTCATCCTTGACTCTCGTTTCTCTTACACTCGGCACGGAATGTGCCAGCAAACCCTGCTGGCTCCACCCTTGAAATACAGCTGACCTTTGAACACGGTTTGAACTGCCCAGGTCTACTTAAATGCAGATCATTTTCAACCAAACTTGGATTGAAAATACAGTATTGACAGGATGCAAAACCCACGTATATGGAGGGCCACGTATATGCAGGTTCCACAGGGCTGACTGTGGGACTTGAGTATGTGCAGATTTTGTTACTCTCATGGGTCCCAAGGGACGACTGTATATGCAGAATCCAGAACTTCTCCTACCTCCACCATTAACACACTTCTCCAAACTACCTTGGTCTTGCATCTGGATCATTGCAGTAGCTTAAGCCCCAGCTTCTGCCCTTGTCCTGGTTCTATGAATATTCTCTACTCAGAGCCAGAGTGATCCTGCTAAGAGCAGAGCCCATCGTGCCTTTGTTCAGAGCCTGCCAGCTGGTCCCATCTCTCGCAGAGTAAAAGCCAAAGTCCTTACTTACTGTGGCCCGCTAGGTCCTGCATGTTCCACCTGCGTCTACCCACAGGTTCCACCACTGTCCCCCACTCACTCTGATCCAGCCACACTGTCTCTTTAGCAACCAGTCAGTCCCACTGCAGGGCCTTTGCGCTTGCTGTTTCTTCTCCCTGAAGTGCCCTCTCCCCAGAATCCACACAGCTCACTCTCACTACCTTCAAGTTTCTGCTAAAATGACACCTCCCAAAGATGTCCCCCCTGCCCAGACTCCCTGAGAGGCCCCACCCTTTATTGCCTGCAATCCTCCCCGCCCCATCAGCAATGTTTCTCTCTCTCTGCAATCATTTCCATCAGCACAAACATGTGGTTGTTTCTCTTTTGACCCACCACTTCCCCTTCTTCAATACCGCCCCATTTCTCTGTTCGCTTTGCAGCAAAGCCTTGTGAGAGAGTTTTTACCCGGCAAGGTCAATTTTCCCCATGCTGATCTCTCTTGAACCGGCTGCAGGCAGGCTGTTCCCCAGCGTCCACCGAGCCTGCTCGTGCCAAGCCCATCAGTGTCCTCCCTGTCTCATCCTGCCCTGTCCCGTCCCTTCGTGCCCCAGGTCAGCAACTAGCTCTTTCTCTGCTCCCCTTCCAGGAGAGGGTACAGCGCAACCTTTTCTCTTCTTTGTCCACCCCTCTCCTGGCACGCTCCTCCAGGCACATGTTTTAAATACTATTAGTATCTGTCAGCCAACCAGCCCCAGGCTTATCAGTAGTGCAGACATCTCCCTCAAACTTGGAACTCCCGTCCGCCCTCCCAAACTCCGGTGGCCGCCTTCTTTCCCCACTTGGATGTCACACAGGCAACAGGCACCTCACTTTTTTTTCCTACTGTTTTTTAGCAGGGATTCAGGATACACAGGAAGTAAGTGCATATGCCTGATCTGCTATTTTTTTACATAAAAACTACTTTTTAAATTTTTAAAATTTTCATTAGCTGTGGTAAAATTTGCTAATTGTGTATATTTATACAAATATTTAATTTACATTTCAGTTAACAAAAGAGTATAAGATCTACATATATTTGAAAAATAATACATGTGTGACAACTGCTAAAATGGATACACACAGAAAATAATGCCAAATCAGAGAGGAAACAGTAAAATTCACCAGAGGTCATGTGGGGAGTAAAAAGAGGAGCAGGGAAATTTTACCAAAAAAGGTGACCGCTGAGTTGGGTTTTCCCATATCTAGAAAGGGTGCCCATGGGGAAATAAGTGACTAGTGGATAAGATTAATTACAAAATAGGCCAGGAGCGGTGGCTCACGCCTGTAATCCTAGCACTCTGGGAGGCCAAGGTGGGGAGACTGTTTGAGCTTGGGAGTTCAAGACCAGCCTGAGCAAGAACAAGACCCCGTCTCTACTAAAAAAATAGAAATTAGCTAGACAACTAAAAATATATAGAAAAAATTAGCCGGGCATGGTGGCGCATGCCTTTAGTACCAGCTACTCAGGAGGCTGAGGCAGGAGGATCGCCTGAGCCCAGGAATTTGAGGTTGCTGTGAGCTAGGCTGACACCACGGCACTCTAGCCCAGGCAACAGAGCGAGACTCTGTCTCAAAAAAAATAAAAATAATAAAAAAAGATTAATTACAAAATAGAGCATCAGAAGACTTTCACTTCTAATTGAGAGAGAATAAAAGAAATCAGATTTACCCACCTGCCGGAAGCAACTAAAGACTAAAAAAAATATATATGAAATAATGACACACAAGACCTTGGACATCAGATACAAAGGACAGTGATGCCTCAGAGTCGTGAAACAAATAAATTAAGCCCTAAAACTGCCCCGAATATTGCCTGGGAGCTTGGCAGGAAGGGAGAAGAAATCCGGGCAGAGCCCAGCAGCCTCCCTAAATTGGAGAGATGCAATGGGACGGGAGGGCAAGCCCCTCACGTCACATTTAACAGAGTCTAAGCTGACCTCCCGAACTTCTCCGCAGCCCTCCCCGTCTTGGCCTGGTGGTTATGCCATCCTTCCAGCTGCTTAAGCCAAAAGCTTAGACTCTCTCTCTCTCTCTCTCTGTCCTCCCTCACCCCGCCCGCCCCGCCATGCCACATCCTATCTAGTGGGTAATCCTGATTTCGAAGTATATTCAGACCCTGAACACTTCCCACCCACAATGGGACCACTCTCAACATCAGTGGTCTCCTGTGCCCAGCCCGGCAGCCTGAGACATTCTTTTAAGACCTTTGCTTAAAACCCCAAGATGGTTTTGAAAACTCAAACCCAAGGTCCCACAGTTGCCTGCGGGGCTGACACCATCTGGCCCTACCCTTACCCCTCACTGCTGCCCCTCTGCCCCCCAGCTGTTATTGGATCCATCTGGCCCAGTCTCACCTTTGCCCTGGATGTTCCCTCTGCCTGGAATGTTCTTTCTCCAATATCTGTGTGGCTCAGTCCTTCCACTTCTTCATATTTGTGCTCAAACGTCAACTTTTCAAAAAAGCCCCCACCCTGACCATCCCATCTACGCTGCAGCCTGCAAGCCCAGGAGAGAGGCCAGAAGAAACCAACCTCCCAACATCTTGCTGTGGACTTCTGGCCTCCAGAACTCCAAGAAAACACCGTCTGTGGTTTAAGCCGCCCTGTCTGCCGTGCTTTGTCATGGCAGCCCTAGCACACCAACACACCATCTGTTCAAGTCACTTGTCTGATAACGCTTACTGTTTGTCCTTCCCGGCAGCTCCGAGCTCCATGACAGCAGGGACTTAATTTTTGTTCACAGCTGTATCCCCGCGCCTAGCACAGTGCCTGCACGTAGTGGGCCCTCAGAAACTACTCAGTGAATGAATGAACAAAAACCTACTGCACAGCTCTCTCGTGTCATAGAGAAACCTGTCGGGAATAACTACAACCGTGTGTGGTTTTGAGGCCTCTCAGGAATCTTTCTTTGTCTTCCAGGTTGGGACCCAAGAGTGTGTTAGTAAAGCTACAAGAACTCAACAAAATCTTTCAGTAAACTGATGGGCACGTACACCAACATCTTTTGAAATGTGTAAATACATGCGTGGTATGAAACATAACTTTACTGGTGTTTCAGATGATGGAAGCAATACGTATGCACGTTGTCAAAAATTGAAATACGTGCAATAGAGCTGCTGTCAACTATTTGGTGTATTTGTCCCATGTCTTTCCTCTGCGTGCACGAGCATGTGTGCAGCTGGCGCCCTGAGCGAGGGAGCCCCTGGCATGCAGGCAGAGATGGCTGCATCCTTCTCTGCCCACCCCCTCCTGCTTGGGCCAGGCCTTTCCCAGCTCTGCATGAAACCTGAGCCAACACCATGACTTCTCAAGTCACCCCGGCTGGTAAAAAGTCCTCTGATCACTATAAAGCTCAAGAACAACCTTGATTCAGAAATTAAGACGTCAGCCAGGTGTAGTGGCTCGTGCCTGCAATGCTAGCACTTTGGGAGACCGAGGCGGGCGGATCACTCAAGGTCAGGAGTTCGAAACCAGCCTGAGCAAGAGCGAGACCCCGTCTCTGCTAAAAATAGAAAGAAATTAAATTAGCTGGGCATGGTGGCGCACGCCGGTAGTCCCAGCTACTCAGGAGGCTGAGGCAGGAGGATCGCTTGAGCCCAGGAGTTGGAGGTTGCTGTGCGCTAGGCTGATGATGCCATGGCACTCTAGCCCAGGCAGCAGAGTGAGACTCTGTCTCAAAAAAAAAAAAAAAAAAAAAGAAGTCTTTTCTCCACTCCTAGGTGGCGTATTTTCCTATATTTTATTCTATTAGTTTACAGCTTAACACCTGTGTCCATAGTGAAATGCTCTATACGTATTTCCTTTTCTGTTACTGTCCTTATCAGTACTGTCCTTTGGGAGTCATACAAGGAACCGGGCAGCCTTGGCTCATTCTCTGTCTTCTGAAACAACTGGTGTAAGACAAGGGCCATCTGTTCCAGGAAAGTCTGGTGGACCTGCCCCACGGAAGCATTTCTGACCGGGCTCTTTCACACCGGCGTTTTAAATTATAATTTACTGGCTATGGATCCGTTTTTGATATTTTTGTGCCAATTTTGGCACTTCACATTTTCCTAGAAAGGTATTCACTTGCTTAAGTTTTTATATTTACTAACTATACAGTTATTTGTAATATTCTTTGATATTGTGACATTTTAAACCTCCATGGGAGTTCCAGGGTCGGATTACGTGGAGCCTGCTGGTCACGGAAAGAAAGGATTCGGGGTTTGTCCTAAGATGATGGAAAGCAGACAGGAGGTTGCGACTAAGACTCCAGCATGGAATGGATATGAAATGCCAGAGTGCGTTGCTCCTGGCCAAAATGTAAAGTCTCTTGGTCGGGGAGGCGGATTTGAGGCAGTCCATACCTCCCACCTTCCAGCTGACGCATCTCCTGCAGTAAATCCTTTCTTCCTTGACAATCCTCGTTGTCTGAGTAATTGGCTTTCTGTGCAGTGAACAACAGCGAACCCCCCTTGTGGGTTCGTAAATGTGGCACAACAAGCCATGGCTTCCTTCCCTCTGGCTGCTAAGTAGAAATTAAACTGGAGGACCCACGGTAGAAGCAGGACCCTGACCTCCAGGAGGAAGCACCAAAGGACTGGGGCAAACGGAGGCAGGGGAGGAGAGGAGAGGAGAGGTCGGGAGACTGAGCCAGGCCTGCCCCCACTTAGAGGTCAAGAGAGGCCAGGGAGAAGCGGCCAGGGGGAACAGACCAGAGCGGCCAGTGGGGAAGAAGACTGCCAAGAGAGCGAGGGTGCCCAGCCAATGGAAGAAAGCGTTTCATAGACGAGGGAAGTGACCAGCTGTGACAAGAGCTACTGAGAGGGCAAGGCAAGGCCACCTAAGAATTAACAGCTGAATTTGGCGCCGTACTTATTTCCAAGGCCCACTCTCCAAGGACTCATTGCAGAAAGCTCATCTCAGACTTTGGCTGTCAGAATGTGGCTGGGGTTGGCCTCTGCCACACCACTCAGTAACTCCTCACAGACACATCTGAAACTATTCCTTGGGAGCTAAAGTCTTGGAAAAGATTCCTTTACACTGAGGAACTTGTAGGTTCTGTGTGCTCTGAAAAAAAAAAAAAAGAGCTATGTTACCACATCTCCCTTTTTTGCTTTGGCTGCCAGGAAACTCAGAGCCAAATTTGATATTTAATTAATAAAGTACTTTATAGGCCTTTATGGGCTGCATATTTATATATTTATGTTCTTGTTCCTGATCTTCATTTTCCATTTTTATTTTTTATTTTTTTGAGTCAGAGTCTCACTCAGTTGCCCGGGCTAGAGTGCCGTGGCGTCAGCCTAGCTCACAGCAACCTCAAACTCCTGGGCTCAAGGAATCCTTCTGCCTCAGCCTCCTGAGCAGCTGGGACTACAGACATGCACCACCATGCTCAGCTAATTTTTTCTATATATTTTCAGTTGGCCAATTAATTGCTTTCTATTTTTAGTAGAGACAGGGTCTTTCTCTTGCTCAGGCTGGTTTTGAACTCCTGACCTTGAGCGATCCTCCCCTCCTAGGCCTCCCAGAGTGCTAGGATTACAGGCGTGAGCCACCGCGCCAGCCTTCATTTTCTTCTTATTAATAATTATATTATATTCTTGACTCTCCATTTCTATTTTTTATCTTCCTTGTTCTCATTAGAAGCCACCTCAGGTGCATTGGGCATGAGGCAAATTAATTCCATTCACTCAGCAAATATATGAAGATGACTTGTAGTTGTCAGGTCCCCTTGATATACAATTGACAGAAATAAATTAAGCCAAAAAAGAAAAATAAATATCTTAGTGGTCTATGTTCTATTTTGCTTATAACAGAATACCTGAAACTGGGTAATTTATAAAGAAAAAAATTTATTTCTTACAGTTATGGAGGCTGCAAAGTTCCAGGTTGAGGGGCCACATCTGGTAAGAGCCTTCTTGCTGGTAGGGCCTCTCCGAAGGGTCTGAGGAGGTACAGGGCATTGCACGGCGAGGGGGCTGAGCATCCTGGCTCAGGTCTCTCTTCCTCTTCTTACTAAGCCAGCAGTTCTACCCCCATGATAACCCATTCATTCATTAACCCACTAATCCATTAATCTGTGATGGATTAATCCATTCGTAAGGGCAGACCCCTCAAGACTCATCACCTCTTAAAGGCCCCACCTCTCATACTGTCACACTGGGGATCAAGTTTCAATCTGAGTTTTAGAGGAGACAAATATTCAAGCCATAGCAATAAATAATTGGCTTATTTTACTAAATCATGAAAAGGACAGGGGTGTTCCTGAGCTCAATTTTGTCTGGATCAAGTGTGTGTGTGCGCGTGTGTGTGTGTGGGGGGGTTGTCATTTCATCTCCATTTCTCTCTCTCTCTCTCTCTCTCTCTCTCTCTCTCTCTGTTGATTTCCTTTTCTCCCGTGGGACGCTGGCTGTAGACAGCACCAAGTAGCAGTCCTCGGACCTTCACCACCACAGTGGAAAGAGGACTCTTCCCACATATCCAGGTAGAAAAACCCCAGGGAAGAACTCTAGCATGTCCTGTCTTGAGTCTCACGACAGCCCCTGAACCAATTACAGGGATCTGGCCAGGAAGAGACAGCAACCAGCAGTCCTGGAGGGACCACCTGGTTGGAACAGTGAGGGGAACAGTTCTCCACGGCTAGGGATGTGGAAGAAGAGCAGCACAGACCCAAGCACAAACACATGCCCACCACACGCCCACCATGTGCCAGCCCCTATGAGATACCCTGAAAACACAGACATGATCAGATGGTCACTGTCCAGTGGTGGGGGTAAAGCACACGCACAATTATAATCCAAACCAGGGCACGGCAGGAACCTCGGAAGAGGGACAGGTAAAGGTCTAGGGGAATTCAAAGGAGGGAGAGGGACTTTTTTTCGTTTTTTTTTTGTTTGTTTGTTTGTTTGTTTTTTGAGATAGTCTCACTCTGTCGCCCCAGCTGGAGTGCCGTGGCGTCATCACAGCTCAGTGAAACCTCAAACTCCTGGGCTCAAGCGATCCTCCTGCCTCAGCCTCCCGAGTAGCTGGGACTACAGGTGTGCACCGCCATGCTGGGCCTTTTTTTTTTTTTTTAAACTAGAGACAGAGTCTCGCTCTGTCACCCAGGCTGGAGTGTAGTGGCACGATCATAGCTCACTGTAAACTCAAACTCCTGGGCTCCAGTGATCGGGAGAGGGACTTTAAATTCTGGCCACAAGGAGATAAGATGGACTGACATTTACCCTTTTGCCACAAACAACTAAGAAACTGCAAAGTATAGGACACAACAGTTTTCAGATGTTAGACAGCACACAGCACAGGTCTGTAATCCCTGGGAAAGGGAAAATAAAGGAGATGAGCTCTACCCTTGTTTAGGTCATCTACATCCACCATCTGCCTAGAGGTAATTCCCCACTGCTGGAAGGGGAGCCCAGACAGGGCCCCGGATCTTGCTGAGTTAAGGAGACAGGTTGGAGTTCAGGAAGGTTCACCTCCAGAGCTTCTAATCTAACCAAACTCAGGCAGGTCTGATGCTCCCCAGGTGGTTCTAACAGATAGCCAGGGTTGTAACTCCAGAGGCAGGGGGGTTAGGGAACCCACAAGGCAGAAACAAAACTCTAAGAAACAGGTTAAGGGAAAAGTGTAACCAACACTGGGCAGGGATGGGGGGCAGCAGGCAGAGGGGCATGTGGAGGAGAATCTGTGTCTAGAAACAGGGGAGCCAGCCCCCCACCCCTACCCCTCCCACCCTCACCCTCACCCCTCGTCCAGAGAAACCAGGCCCCCGCCCAGGCACTCTGCTGCTTCAACACAGTGGCCTCCCCTGCTCCTAGCACAAACCGGCACTCTCATCCCTCCCCCTCTGCTGTCCCCACTTTCTTTTCCTCCACAGCGCTTCCCTCCCCTGGCATTAAGTGTTTGCACATTTGTTGACAGTCCGCCCATTTCCCCTTCCCCCCGCTCCCCACTAAGCAGCAGAGCAGGGGCTCTGTCTGCTTTCTCTGTGCTCAACTCCCCAGAGCCCAGGACAGCGCCTGGCACAGAGTGGATGCGCAGCAAGTATTTGTTGAGCAATTAAGTGAAGAAAACACTATGGTCTCCACGCTTGCTTTCGGAACACTGTCAGGTGTGGGGGAGGAGGGTGGGTTGTTAACTCCACCTCTCCATACACTGGTCCACACACAGGCCTGTGTACAAGCTACTGCCTGTCTCCCAGCCACTCATCTCACTTCTAGAGCCTCAGTCTCCTCATCTGTAAAGTGGGGATATGAGGACACCTTCCCCAAAGGAGGACTCACATCTAACAAGCAAAGGGAAATGAACTGCTGCAACATTCAGCCTCTGATCAACCACGAAGGGCACTGTCAATAGCCCCATTTGATGGATGTGGAAGGCAAAACCCAGAGAGGTGAAGAGAAGTCAACAGGTCACACAGCACGGCAGATCTCTGACCTCTAGACCAGAGGAGAGGGGCAGGGGAGGGCAGGCAGGGTCACTCAGTCACTCAACTCTCCTTCCTCCTCTGCCTCCTCCTCTGCTCCCTGGGGCTTCCAAGTCAAGCAGCACCCAGGGCAGGTGTGTGGCAGGAACCCCACACCACCACCTTCTCCCCCTCCACAAAGCTTCTGGGGCCCCGAGGGGCTGCCAGTGCCATAAGTGCCAGCCAAGGAGGGCCAAGTCCAGGGCAGGTGGCTCCTGAGTCAGGCCCTGAATGGTGGCTGAGGAAATGGGAGGCAGGGAAGACCACAGGGAAGCCTGACAGCACCAAATCCAACCCTCTCGGCCTCTGTCCTGGCTGTGCCCTCCACCCGGAGTCCTCTCCCCACAGACAGCTTCCCACCCCGTTCGTGCTCACTGGGGTTTTCTACTCAAATCTCACCTCTCAGGGTCCTCCCTGGACCCACTACAGAACGCCAGGCTACCCGTCCTGCCCTGGGCTGCCCACTCCTCCCTTATCACGCTTTATTTCCCTGGAGCGCGTGTCACCATCAGACATGCTCCTTTTCTTCTTTATGGTCTGTCTCCCCTTCAGAGACAAACTCAATGACCATTCTGTCCATATAATCACCACTACCTAGAACAGTGCCTGGTGTGCCAAAGGATCTCGATAGGTAGGTAGATAGATATGGATTAAATAAATACAATTTTTATGAGATACCATAAGAGTGCACAAATCTACAGCCCAATATAGTTTTAGACATAACCACCACTCAGTTTGAGCTACCTTTCCAGAACGCTCCCTTGTACCCGCTCCCAGCTGATCCACACCCCTTAGGTAACCAGTATACTGACCTCCATCACCATTCACTAGTCCTGCCAGTCCCTGAACTTTACTTAAATGAATCGTATCAGTGTGTACTCTGCTTGGCTTCTCTTGCTCAACATAATGTCTGCATGATTTTCCTGTGTTGTTGAATGTAACAGTGGTTTGTTCTTTTTACTACTGTCGTGTTATACAATATTCTACCACTTAGTCATTCATGCTCTTGTTGACAGGCATTTGGGCTGTTTCCAGTTTGGGGCTACAAACACTCTTGCATTAATTCGTGTCTTTGGAGGATGCATGCCCTCACCCCTGGGGTAGATGCCTAGGAGTGGAACTGCTGGGTTACAGGGAAAGCATGCATGTTAATAACCCAATAAGAAACTGCCAGTGATTTCCCAAGGTGATCGTACCCCCTGACATTCCCACTGGCAGCGTGAGCTCTGTGTTGCCACCTCCTCTCTAGTACTTGGTGATATCAGACTTTTTAATGTCAGGCTTTTGGGAAGTGACTGGTATCTCCTTTCCCTGCTGTGTAATGATGTTGGGCTCAGTAAATGTTTGCTCAAAGAACTGTGCGGTGGGCTGCAGAGGGAGGCCCTCCACCAGGCAGGGAGTGTCACAGTCCCTGGCTTCACATTGGCCTCAGAAGCTGCTCCCCATTTCACACACTGGTCTAGGGCACAGCCAGGGCCAGACTGAGACATTCAGATAGGACTTGGCTCAAGGCTCCCCAAAGGCTAGAAAATGAGAGAGAAAATAATCTGGTTCCCCATTAGAGCTCAGCAGACAGGGCATTCAGAGGCTGCCCCTTCTTAGTTTTCAGGTGGCACCCACAGGGCACCCATAGGGCCACCCACTTCTAGGAGGCACCAAGAGGCATGGCCCAGCCAGGAAAAACCATCTCTCCTGGGCTCCTGCCCTCAGAAACTCACAGGCCATTGTGAGTTTGATCACCCAGGTTGGGTCAGGTGGGGCCTTGTGACCAGTCTTGGCCAGTGGGAGGTTAGCCTAGAGGCAATGGGCTGCCTCCAGTCCTGGCCCATAAAAACCACCACAGGGCTGGGCATGGTGGCTCATGCCTGTAATCCTAGCACTCTGGGAGGCCAAGGCGGGAAGATGGCTTGAGCTCGGGAGTTCAAGACCAGCCTGAGCAAGAGCAAGACCCTGTCTCTACTAAAAGTAGAAAAATTAGCCGGGCATGGTGGCGCATGCCTGTAGTCCCAGCTACTCAGGAAGCTGAGGCAGGAGGATCACTTGAGCCCAGGAGTTTGAGGTTGCTGTGAGCTAGGCTGACACCACGGCACTCCTCAGGTGACAGAGTGAGACTCAGTCTCAAAAAAAAAAACCAAAACAAAAAAAACCTTCCTTGGGCTGGGCGCGGTGGCTCTCGCCTGTAATCCTAGCACTCTGGGAGGCCGAGGCGGGTGGATCGCTCAAGGTCAGGAGTTCGAGACCAGCCTGAGCAAGAGCGAGACCTCGTCTCTACTATAAGTAGAAAGAAATTAATTGGCCAACTAAAAACATATAGAAAAAAAAAACCCTCCTTGGGCTCTGAGCTTTCCCCTTCCACAGTGACCTTAGAAGTCATGGGCTGAGGGTGGTAGGGCCACAGAGCTGAGGCCTTGAAGTCCTTCTTGGAGAAGGGCCACCCACGGATCAGATAAATCCTGTAATCAACCTTATGTGAGCAAGACACAAGCTCCCATTGCACTTGAGCCTGTGTGTTTTGGCTTTGTTACATCAACAAGCTTTGCCCTCAGACAGGCGTAACAGTGATATAGCAGTTGGCCCTGTGTATCCACGGGTTCCACAGCCATGGATTTAATCAACCTTCGATGGAAAATACAGTATTAGTGGGATGTGGAACCCACGGATACGAAAGGCCGAATTTTCATGTCCACAGGTTCCACAGGGCCAACTTGAGACTTGAGCGTCCTCAGATTTTGGTATCTATGGGGGGTCCTGGAACCAATTCTCCATTGATATCGAGGGACGACTATGTAGTACTTACAACTAACATAAGTAATAACTAGCCCCAACTACAGATGGGAAAACTGAGGCACAGAGAAGCTGTGGAACTTGTCCAAGGTTAGTAAGTGGAGGAGCCAGGATTTGAACTCCAGGCCTGGCTTAAGCACTCTGCCTTAAGGCTGAACCAATGGGCCACACTCAGAGGTACAGGCCAACTGCTCCAGGCATCTCCTCCCATTCCCCTTGCCCACCCCAGGCCTCCTGGGGCCTTTAGCCTGCATGAAGTGAGGGGCTGCAGCTACACCCTGGCATCCTCACCTCACCCAGTCATCACTCCGAGCCCTCCCAGTTCAGCACCTCACCTTTTGGGTGGACCCCAGCACCAGGCTCCAGAAGTCTCTTCCTCTCCACCCCCACTCCTTGCACCCACTTGGCATGACCTCCACTGTGGTGGCCCCAAGTGGTCACCTTCCCTGGGTCTGCCCCCAACCAGATCCTGGGCCAGTGGGAACCACCTCCCATTCATGGTCTCTATGTCAACTAGAGGTCCTTCCGTGACAAGTGACAAAAACCCAACTGGCTTAAAGGAAGGGAAATGTTTATTGGTTCATGTGACTACGAAGTCCAAAGTGCACAGGCCTCAGGCCCGCCTGGTCCCAGATATCCAGATGGCATCAGAAATCTCTCTCTCCCAGCCTCCTGGCCCTGCTCCCTGTGCCAGCTTCCTTCTCAGGCAGGATCGCCCCCTGGGGTGGTAAGTGGCTTCCAGCAGCTCCTGGCAATCTTGTCAAAACCCTTTCCCAATAGTCCCGCCTACAGTACCAGGGCTGGGGCACCTTGGGTCACAATGCCACCCCCGCACCAATCACTGCGGCTGCAGCATGGGTGGCACTGTGACTGGCCAGGCTGCGGTGCTGCTCCCCTCAACCCCAGGGAGTAGGGTCAACAACACAAACCACAGGTTCCAAGCAGATGAGAGAAGGTTCCAGAAAGGAAACAGAAGTACTGCTACCACAGGGGGCATCACAGAGGCAGATAGGGCCCACACATGCCCCTCTCTAGCTCCCTGGTCTCCAGGTCCCCAGCTGTCCATGCCACCACGCCACTCCACACCTCAAGGCTGGGCTCCGCTGCTGTTTTAACCTGTCTGCTTCCTCCTCGCCCCCCTCGCTTGAGACGGCCGCTTCACAGAGAACTCAGACACCCCAGAAAAAATCCGTGAAGACCTCAATCCTTCCCTCAAACGCCACTTGCTGCCCTCTCCCTTGGCAGGTTGGCGTCTGCCTTAGGTGTCCCCACCTCACCCCATCAATTCTCCACCTCCTGTCCCTGCAGCCCCTCCCTCTCTGAAGGCTTGTGCTTCTGCCACCAAAGAAACACCCTAGCTCCTTCAGCCCCTCACCCCAGGCAGTCCCTAGTCCACAGCTGCACGCATGGCTCCCATGCGCCCCAGTGCCTCACCTCCAGCCCCCGCGCCCTCAGCAACCAAGGCCCGGAAGCAGCACTGGCGAGGGCTCCCCAAAGCCGAAGGACACAGCACAGGTGCCACCGCCTTGTCCTCAGCCTTTGACAGCTGACCTCTCCTTCCTTCCAGACACCCTATGCCCTGGGTCTGGCTGCTCATCTCCCTTGGTGGCCCGCTGCAGGCCCCTGCCCCAGACGAGGTCTCTGGCTCTCAAGGTTCAGGCCTGTCACCACACCCCTGCATCCACGCATCCACTGGCACCTCTCAGCAGCCTCACCAGTACCCCAGATTCGTCAAAAGCCAATTGTGATCTTCAGCCCAGGGGCCCTGCATGGCCCACCCTGACCCCTCCCCAACCTGCTGCTTCCTGAAGGCATACGTCTGGCTTGTGGGCACCTCGGCTCCTGGGTCTACTCTGAAATGCATGTGGTTAGACTGTGTCACTGCCCTGCTCAAAAGCCACGTTTGAGGCCCTCCCTGATCTTCCCTACCTCTGCTCCCCCAGCTCCTTCCCACATGCCCTTCAGTGCACGGGACAGTTTCCAAGGCCCATTCCTGGTCCTTGTCCTGCCTAATCTTTCAAAGTAGCCCAGAGAGAGGGCAGAATGGCCTCCATCAGAGACACGGAGAGGTTGCTCAAAGAACAGGAGCCTGCCTAGGGGTACACAGGACAGTGAGGCAAGCAACCCAGCACACCCAGCACCTGCCAGCTCAGGCCCTGCCCTCTCCCACCTTCCCTCCTTTGGCACTGCTAGCACTGTCCTGGCAGAGCCATGGCCTCCAGCCTCCAGGGAAGACACCTCCCTCCACTCAGCCGCTGCCTGGCCAGCCACTGTCTCTGACCCCAGCACTGTGGGGAAGGCAGGTGGGTGGATGGAGAGCAGTCACACAACCTTGAACAGAAGCTAGGACAAACACTCAGATACTCTTTTATTACTGTTTTATTAATAAATTTAAGACCAACTCTATCTTCTCTCCTCCCCCCAGAACAACTAAAACCAACTAAAAGGGGTTATGGCCTGGGGGGCACAGGGTGCTAGGAGTCATAATCCTCTTCGTCCTCTGCGTCACGTGCCGAGGGGCCTGGGGGTGCTGGGGGCAAAGGCAGAGTGGAGGCGAAGGGCAGGAAGGGTGTTGGAGGGCTGCAGGGCAGAAAGCCAGAGAGGCACTCAGGCCTCAGCCCTACCCTACGGCCAGAGACCCTGGACCAACAGGAAGCCTAGCCCCAGAGAAACCCAGGGCCCAGAGCAGATCACACAGCCCCTGCCCAGGCCCCGCCCACTGCCCCTGGCCAGGCTGGGGACAGGATCTTCTAAGGGAACAGTCCCCTAACTTTAAACCCTCCTCAGTTTTCCCCTCCCATCCCCCAAATCTGCCACAATCAACAAAACCAAGTGGCCAGGTAGGACAGGAGAGATAAGCCAGCCTTGGGGAGTCTGCTAGCACCCTCCTGGTGCCACTGGGCTGCTTACCTCTGAAAGTGGGCAGGGGGGTGGCTGGCCTGGGGTGGGGGCTGTGGTGTCTCCTCTTCCCCGTCAGTATCTGTATCCTCAGAATCATCCTGTGAGCACAAGTACAGCAGCAGTCAGAGTTGACAAGAAAAAATCATGAGCCCATCACTAGGGAGCCTGGACCCCTGGGGTAGGTGGGACGGGAATACACCCCCATAGCCCCAATGAACAAACAAAGAAACCAAGGTGCAAAGCGGTCACAGACAAGGATGGGACCAGGTCTCCAGCCAGCTCAGCCTGATGCGAGGCTGCCCTTTCTGCCACCACGGGCCAGGACAAAGGGTTGGGGTCTCACTCACCTCCTGCTCTGAATCTGTCCCCGACAGCTTCTTGTCCTTCCCTTTGCTTCCCATTCCACCGTTCTTCCGGTTGCTGCTGCCTGGCTTCCGTCCCCTTCGGGAAGGTACAGTCCATCTTCCCAGAGGTCTCCACGCTCCTGGCTACCCCCCAGCCACCCTAACCATCATGGGTCTTGGCTTTCCTCCCTGTACACCTGGCTCTGGCCCCCTACCTGCGGGCACCCTTGTCCCCATCCATGTGGTTGTCTTCTCCATCCCCCTGCATGTCAGGCACAGATGCCACGAGGTCCTTTAAGAAGTCAAACTGCTGCTCCAGCTCAATGCACTGCTTCCTGGAAGAGGTGGAAGGGGAGATGGCACTCAAGAGGTGCCCGGACACCTAGGCCCTTAGCACGGGGCAGCAGGGGGCCCTGATGTCAGGAGAATGGAGCCTGGAAAAACCTCGCCCCATCTCTACCACACCGGGGCCTCCCGGACTTCGTTTAGGCTGTTCCCTCCGCCCAGAACGCCCAAGTCCGCCTCCACCAGTCCAAACCCAGCAGACTTTGAGGCCTTCCTGGTCCCCCAGTAGCCTCCCACCTCCCTCACTACCAGAGCACTCCTCTTCTAAGTGTGTGAACTCCTCAGGCAGGGCACTACTGGACCCTTCCAGCTCGGCGGCCACTCACAGGTGGGATGTAGTCATGGTCTTGGCGTTTCGGGACTGGGTCACCTGGCAGGCCTTCTTCAACAGCGACTCCAGGAAAAGCTCGAGCGCCCGGGCTGAGGGGCGTCAAGGAGAACGTGGAGGCGAGGGGGAGGGAGGGCGACCCGAGCTGCCTCCCTCCCCCACGCCCCTCAACCCGGCCAGCCCTCCCTTCCCCCAGCAGGATACAGATGATGACAGGCACAGCCGCCGCCACCTTTCCAATCTCTTCGTCCGTCTGCATGATCTTCTTGATCCGCGCCTGGGTGGGGGCGGGCAGAGAGTTCAGACCCTGTTGCCTTCGTCCCAGAAAAGGATGCAGGGGGGAGCAAGAAGGGTATCCCGGGGAAAGGGGGCGGGGGACGCGAGGAGGACACAGAAGGGGGCGGGGCATCCAGGCCCCCGAACACCGAGATGCGCCCGCCCCCCAAGCCGGGCCTGGGCCCAAGCCTCCCGGGAGCCGGGCCCGCTCCTGCCCGTCTCGACCACGTGCTCACCGGCGGGAAACGCGCGTTGTACTTTTTCTTCTTGCTCGGCATCCTGGGGCCTCTCCCGCCGCGCCGGGCCCAGCGCCGCCGCCCGCAGCCTCCCGGCCCCCGGGCCTGCTCGCCGCCCGCCCGCCGCAGTTCCCCCGGGTCCTGGTGCCGCCCGCTCCGCCCCCGCCGCTCCCTACGGGTCCTAGCGCCACCGGTTAAGACGACACTAGCAGGGCCCAAGTGCCCTCCCCTTGGAGCCTCCCCGCGGTGCGCGTCTGTTCCCAGCAAGACCGCCTCTCCCGCCCGCCCCCAAGGCAAGAGCGAACGTTAGCCCCGCCCCCCGCAAAGCCGCCCCTCCCTGCGTTCCCTGATGGTCCCGCCCCCGGAGTCAGCACCGCCCCGGACGGCCCCGCCCCTTCCCCTGCCGGCCCCGCCCCGCGGCGCGGCCGATCCGGCCTGGTGGCTCCGCCCCGTGGCCGCGCTTGTCTATAAAGTTGTTGTTGCGGCGGGGCGCTAAGATGGCGGCGGCGGCTGCAGCCGTGGCGGGGGCGGGGCGCGGCGGCGGCGGCGGCGCGGATCCCCGGCAGGAGCGGAGCCGGGCCCGGAGCTGGGCCGGCGTCGAACGCAGCGAAGCCCGGAGGTGACTGCGGGCGGCGGGAGGGGCAGGGCCGGGACGGGGGCACAGATTGGGCCGTGGGTGCTAATGGCGGCAGGCGCGGCAGGGCCGGAGTCTGGCCCTCCTGCAGGCACTAACAAGCCCGGGTTCGAGTCCGGGCACCGCCCCATTGGTCTCGGGTCGGCCAGTGCCCTTTCTGGGCTTCACTGTCCTCGTCCGTAAGTGGGCCTGATAACGCCCATCTGAGAGGCCTGGCCCTATAGGGCCTCCCTCGGAAGCTGCATGAACGTGCGCTTATTTTCCTCTATTAAATCCCAGCGCTCCGGATACCTGACCAGAAGGTTTACAAGGACCGGTGGCTTCCACACCTGAATTCACATTTTGGTCCTGCCAGTCACTATAGGTGTGACCTTGGGCCAGTCTCTTCTCTGAGCTCGTTTCCTTGGGTGAAAGTCAGGGAGAGTAGTAGTAACAATAGCAACAGCGCTTTAAGTAGTGCTGGCTGCTCCTCAGGCATCTAATTTTCACAACAAATCTATTAGACAGGAACAGTTGTTATCCCGTTGTAAAGATTAGGCAACTGAGGCACAGCAACATTAAGTCTTGCCCAAGGCCACACAGTTTAGTCCAGTGCCTGGCACCTACTAGGCCCCAGCAAGCCATATTGTCTTAGACCTGCCCTGACTCAGTTCCCTCACAGCAGGATGGAGCCAGGTGAGGAGCTTGAGGAGGAGGATTCTCCAGGTGGCCGCGAGGATGGCTTCACTGCTGAGCACCTGGCCGCGGAGGCCATGGCAGCTGACATGGACCCCTGGCTGGTGTTTGATGCCCGAACGACGCCTGCCACCGAGCTGGATGCCTGGTTGACCAAGTACCCGCCATCCCAAGTTACGCGCTATGGGGACCCGGGTTCACCTAACTCTGAGCCTGTGGGCTGGATCGCAGCATATGGGCAGGGCTACACCCCCAATTCAGGTGACGTGCAGGGCCTGCAGGCAGCCTGGGAAGCTCTGCAGACCAGTGGGCGGCCCATCACACCAGCTACCCTGCGCCAGCTGGCCATCACTCACCATGTGCTCTCAGGCAAGTGGCTGATCCACCTGGCACCTGGATTCAAGCTGGACCACGCCTGGGCTGGCATTGCCCGGGCTGTGGTAGAGGGCCGGCTTCAGGTGGCCAAGGTGAGCCCACGGGCCAAGGAGGGTGGGCGCCAGGTCATCTGTGTTTACACGGATGACTTCACGGACCGCTTGGGTGTACTGGAGGCAGATTCGGCCATTCGTGCAGCAGGCATTAAGTGCTTGCTCACTTACAAGCCTGATGTCTACACCTACCTGGGCATCTACCGGGCCAACCGCTGGCACCTCTGCCCCACTCTCTATGAGAGCCGTTTCCAGCTTGGGGGCAGTTCCCGGGGCTCCCGGGTTCTGGACCGAGCCAACAATGTGGAACTGACCTAGTGGGGTCAAGTGAGAGAGACTACCCTCTGCTGGGGATGGATCCTCCTGTCTTCCTTCTCCTTGTCCCAAGAAGGCTAAGCCCCTCAGCTCTGAGGACTAGGTCACTTGGGAACTGCCTGCATCTTTGATCCCCTTGAACTTCTGCCCTCTGTTCAGGGCTGACTGAACGCCCCACAGGCTCCCTGCGGGCCAAGCCCTCAGCTTTTCTGTTCAATGCTGCTCTCCTCCATTGCCCAGGACCACAGTTTGGGTGCAGACACCTAAGAGGAGAGCCTTCTTTGGCCACCTTCATCCCTGGCTATACCTCCCCTTCCTCCTGCATTCTCCTTTTCTTTCCTTCCTCCCTCACAAGGGAGAAAACTTAGTGCTTCCAGTCCCTCTCCTTGGAGCCTTCATAGTCCAGGGGACAGGGGCCCCGCAGGCCTGAGTGTGCCATTGTGGGGGGTGGGGTAGTTGTGCCCACTCATCCCCTGTCAGGGGATGCCAGGGCCATGGGCATAGGGCCTGCCCCTCCCTGCCAGCTCACACAGCCTGCACCACCTTCCTCCCTTCCTTGGCTACCTTGACATGTGCCTGCTCCTGGTATTTCAATAAAACCCAGCTTGGGTCTGTGTCTTGAGTGTTTTTTAAAATACCGTCTTAGTGATTACTTGCTTTGGTTGCTGGGGGGAGGCAGGGCCAGGAGAGACTGCCCCTTGACCTGGCCAGACCACCCTCTCTGCCCCCAATAATGAGATGTGCCTCACTGCTGAGCCTGGACTCCTGAGAACCTCTGTGAAGTCAGCCCCACTTCCTTCCAACCCAAGAATCAGAATCAGTTTCTCAGTGACTTCCCATAAATCTAGTGATTGGCCCTTCCAGGAGGGCCCAAGGGGCCATTACTAGCCCATGGGGTACATTTGTGCATATTAGAGAAAGGTGCTTTCTTGTCCTGACAGTCCTAGGTCAGAGCATATGGTTTGATGAGCAGAGGATGGGCTGGAATTTCAGCACCCTAGGCTGGACGTCATTGTGCGGCCAACAACCTGCACAACCATAGGTGGTGTCTCTGGAAGCCCCGATGTTTATACTCACCTTTGCTACCACCCTGACCATTGTAGGCATCACTGGGCAGTTTGCAAAGCACTTCCATATGCATCATTTAATTGTCACAACCTCTAAGACACGTAGGCCCCATTCTGTGGTCAAAGGAATTGAGGCAAAGAGGGAAAAGGAGTTTTCTCAGGGTCATGCAGTGAGTCCGGCAGAACTAGTACTTGCTTCCCAGTCCCTTCCTCCTTAGCATAAGTGTGATCCTTGACCTCGCTGAGAAAACCACCCAGTTAGCTCTTTACAACTCACAAAGCACGTTCACTCATGTGATCTCGTGGGGCCGCCCTGCTGAGACTTGCTGTAGCCTGTGGGAGCCTGGCTCTTGCACCCCCACCTTAACCCCATGCCCGGCCCTGGCCTTGGTTGGGGGCCAGGGTGTCTGGCAGAGAGCCCCTTGGGACACTGCTCTCGTGCCGTGCCGGAGCTGACTCAGCCTCCAGCAGCCTCATCAAATTGGAATTTGGAGCAGAGGAGCGGAGATGCCACTGGGCTGACTGGGTGGAAGTGGCTGAGTCATGAGATGCTGGCTCAACACCCTCTCCAGCTTCCTCCCCACCCTGTTTCCCCAGGGCTGAGTACCCCTCTGCCCAGCCTTAGGAAGTCTCCAGAGCTGGGTGGTCTCCAAGTTGGAGTCTAGTACCCTGCCTCCCTGAGACCATCAGTGCCTTACCCTTGACCAGAGTGAGCCAAGGCACCTCATGGGTCCCTCAGAGATGCCCAAATGGTGTCAGCAGCACCTGGTTCTCCTTCAGTAAGCGAGCATGTTGCAGGTTGTCCCCTCCTCTCCATCCCCGTGGCCCTGCCTTAGCCCATTCCTCACCCTCCCAGGCCACCTCAACTTAGCCCATTCCTCACCCTCCCAGGCCACCTCGACAGCCTCCAACTTCCCTCCTCCACCCATCCCCCGTGGTCCCTCTCTTCCCCAACAGCCAGGTCAGCGGATCTCACTTGCAGAACTCCTGCCCAAAGCCCTTCTGTGGCTCCCCACAGCCTGCAAGACAGAGTCCACTCTCCAGGGCTGGCCTTGACCTGGCCCCCATTGACTGCCCCAGCTTCCCTCAGGCACCCCTTTCTGCCTGTGCTCCCCCTGCCAAAGCCATCTGGCACTTCCTTCACCCCCTGGCTTGCAGCCCTCCGCCTCAGGCTGTTCCTTCTGCTCGAACACCTGCCTTGCAGCATTGATCACAGGACAGTGTGGTTACTTATGTAATGGCTTGATTGATGTCTATCTCTTGCTGGTCCCTAAGCCACATGCCCAGACTCAGCACTCCATGAAGGCAGGAAGAATGTCCCAATCTCAGCCCTGTCCCCAGAGCTTTGCACAGTGCTTGGCCAGAGCAATCTCGCCATTAATTATCAAGCAAATGAACGAAGTAATTGACAACTCATATCCAGCCCTTCTGCCTCATCTCCACTGCCTGTTTTGCCTGTCTTGTTCCAAAATCATGAGCTGCTGTGATTTTCTTGCCCACACGCTGGCCTTTCTCACTTCTGTGCCTTCGCTTGTGCCATAGCCTCTGCTTGGCATGCCTGACCCTCACCCGCTTTCCTGGCTGATGCCACATCGCGGGCCCACTGGCTCAGGTGTCATTCTCCAGGATCCTCCCCCATCCATCTTCACCCCAACTGTCAGGCACATCCCCAGGCTCCCACAATATCCGCCCACCTGTGGCTCTTACCTGTGGGTCTGGGGCCCCTTCGGAGTGTCCTCAGCATCCAGCAGAAGGCCCAGCCTAGTGAAGGTGCCAAATAAACATTCTTGAATAAATGAGTGATTGAATGAAAGCTGCTCTCTCTCTGGGTCTCAGTTTCCTCATTCTGTTCATAACAAGAGCCAGGCATTGCACTAAGTGTTTACCTACTTCATCTCATCGGAGCTTTACCTGGCTCATTATTGCTGCCATTTTGCAGAAGAGGAAACTGAGGCCCAGAAAAGTTCAATAATTGGCTCAAGGTTACAAAGCTAGTAAGTGGTAGAACCAAGATTCAAACCCAAGTCACCCCACTCCAGAGCACCCAATGCATTGTTGAGCCCTCACTGTGTGAACGTGCTGGCAGTGTGGGGGCTGCAAAGATAGATGAGACCCAGCAAGGGCTTCAGATTTGTAAAGCACACAGGTTGGGTCCTCAGAACCACCTGGAAGAGAGGCTGGGACAAAACTGGGATTCCCTTTTTTATTGATGAAGAAAATGAGGCCCAGAGAATGCAATGACTAAGCTACCTGGGCAGGAAGGGGTCTCCCAGGTCTACAGTGGGGACTGCTCCCCCGCTAGGTCAACAGCCCCCCAAAGCCCACCCCTTCAAGCTGCCGGGGGGGGGGTTCTGCCCCATTTGGCCAGCCCCTTCTACAGGGGAGCAGGGAAGTGCCTTAGGCCCATGGTGGGCTGAGCAAACTCCCACAATCCCTTGTGCTCTGCTCCTTTTACAAAACCAGGGGGAGGATGACTGAGACCAGGAAAAGAAGACAGCCCCCCGACATTCACCACAAACCCCCTGGGAGGAGGCACCAGAGGGGCTGTCCAGGGAGGGGGAAATCTCTGCCTGACCCCTGACTCCAGCTGGGACTCGGGCAGAATCAGGGAGAACAGGAAACAGCTGAGTAGGGAGAACGCTTCAGCCAGAGCTTTGGCAGGATTTGGGGGATTTTCCCGGTGGGGCAGCTGCGCCCCACTCCCGCCTGCTGGGAGGGGCCCTGGCAGGGATGAGGGTTGGGTCAGCAGCTGATTCATCAGAAGAGGGAAACTCCCCACTTCTCTGACGTGCATGCCCCCAGGCACCCAGGGCAAACCTAAGGCACCCCGCCGAGAAGCCCACCAACCCCATCTTTCTTTGGTTGGGTAGGGCGAGAAGAAAACCCAGGCCAGACAGAGGGATAAAGTCAGACAGAGTGGCAGGGCTTAGAGGGCAACTTCTGGGGGAATAAAACCAGAAACTGGAACCAGAGTGAAAGCTGGACAAAGGCCACCTCAGGCGTCCTTTCTCGCCCATTTTATAGATAAGAAAACTGAGGCTCAAATAATAAGAGCAAACAGGTACACAGACCTGCTCTGCACCAAGCATACTCTAAGCAGTTTATATGCATTAACTCATTTTGGTCCTCACAGTCCTCCTTTTACTGATAAAGAAATTGAGGGAGGAAGAGGTTAAGTAACCTGACCAAAGTCAAGGCTAGAAATGCTCCAGCAGCCTCCACAACTCCCAAGAGTACTGTACACACCTGTGTGGCAGGGAGCCTGTCCCTGGTCCCTGAGCAGCTCTGGCCCCTGGGGACAGGGGCCCCCCTGCAGTGAAGTCTGAATTGGTTTCTGGCGATCTTCCATTCTCTGCCCTTTGGAGATCCTAGAGGACAGGCATGTCACCAGCTCTTCCCCTAAAGTTGGCTCCTGCAGAAAAATCAGCCAAACCCTCCCAGGCCAGGAGAGGGCAGTGAAGCATTCCTGCCAAAATCTCTCTAGAGGGCTTTGACTCTTTTCCAAACCCCAATCCTTTCCTCCCAAGTCAGAGCCTCCCTTTCCTGTCTGCCACCCGCCCCTCACAACATATGACATACACGCACACACGCATGCACACGCAGGTGTATGCGTGTACACTGGGAGTCCAGCACCCAGGCTGGCCCTGCTCCCCTCTGTCCTGGGCCAGGGCCTGCTGGGTCAGATGGGGGCTGGGTGGCAGCTCTGTGAGGTGTGGCCAGGGACCCCACACAGGCCAGCTCTGCCCCATTTGGCTCCCACTCACAGGCTGCGTGACTCACTCCCTCTCCCCCCATGACTCAGTTTACACGGGTGCCCAGAGGTCCTCCCAGCATGGGTGGGGCGGTTTATTGGCCCAGCCCAGGCCTGCAAGCCTTTCATCCCAGGATGAGGGATTTCATCCCGCTCCTGGCTCAGAGCAGGAGCTGGCACCCTCGAGGGCAGCAGGCCCAGCTCCCAGGAGCCTGGGGGATGGGAGAGAGGGGAAGTCCAAGGTCTGAGGGTTAGGGGAGCCCAAGAACTGGGTGACAGGGTCCAGCTCCCCTGGGCCTGGGTCTGCAGGGAGCAGGAGACACTCCAAGAAACTTAAGGGCCAGGCTGAGTGGGCAGAGCCATCCTGGGCACTGACAGCAGAGCCCCTGATACCTCCCTTCAGAGGAAATTGTCCATTTAGCAGAAAACATAACAGCAGAAAATACTGACATTTATTGATCCCCTACTATACTGGTGCCATGCACAGCACTATCCATGCAGAGTCTCATTTACTCCCCTCAACAACCCTGAAAAGCAGGTGCAAATATTATCGTATCCTTTTTATAAATGAGGAAACGGAGGCACTGAGAAGGTAAGCAAACTGCCCAGGTTACCCAGCCAGCAAGTGGCTGAGCTGGGATTCAAACCCAGGCCATCTGACCCAGAACTCATGCTGTGAACCCAAGTGCCTCCTGAGCCGTGCTGACCACAGCAAGGATGAGGGGCCCCATGACCACCCCCCACCTCCAGGGAGCTCCATTGAAACCTCTGGTTTTAGGGACCACATTGTGTGAACCACTGATCTGCAAAAAGGGGAAATTGAGGCTTCCAGATGGAAAGGGATTGACAAAGTCTGGCTGGTGTGAGGAAGGAAGCCCTATTTTTTATGAATGTCTCCCCCAATCTCAAATCCTTATCTGCCAGAAAGCCTTCTCGCACTCACTTGGCAAGAACTCTTCCTTCCTGGGGGCTCCTGTAATGAAAGTAACCCTCTCCAGCCCCCAACACTGTCTTGCGACCAGGACTGTTCTCCTGAGTGTCTCACCACTTCTCCGAACTATAAGTGCCTGTGGCCAGCACCAAGTCTTTAATCTTCTCCACCACCCCACATCTGGCTCCATTCAGCTTTGAATGCAATTTACTCAGGAGAATGAATAAAGAAAGTGTGTCCTGGTGTGGTGGCTCATACCTGTAAATCCAAGCACTTCAGGAGGCCAAGGCAGGAGGATCATTCAGCCCAGGAGTTTGAGACCAGCCTGGGCAACACAGCAAAATCCCATCTCCACAAAAACTAAAAAAATTAGCTGGGTGTGGTGGTGCATGCCTGTAGTTCCAGCTACTGGGGAGGCTGAGTTGGGAAGATCACTTGAGCTCCAAGGTTGAGGTTGCTGTGATCCAGGATGGTGCCACTGCACTCCAGCCTGGGTAACAAAATGAGACCCTGTCTCAAAATACAAGAAAGAAAGGAAAGAAAGAGACAGAGAAGAAAGGGAAAAAAGAAAGAAAGAAAGAAAGAAAGAAAGAAAGAAAGAAAGAAAGAAAGAAGGAAGGAAGGAAGAGAAAGAAAGAAAGAAAGAGGGAGGGAGGGGAGGGGTAAGAAAGGGAAGGAGGGAGGGAAGGAGGTGGAGGGGAGGAGGAGGGGAGGGAAGGGAAAAGAAAAAGAAAAGAAGGGCCAGGCATGGTGGCCTGTAATCCTAGCACTCTGGGAGGCCAAGGCAGGAGGATCACTTGAGCCCAGGAGTTTGAGGTTGCTATGAGCTAGGCTGATGCCACGGCACTCTATCCTGAGTGACAAAGTGAGACCCTGTCTTAAAAAAAAGAAAAAGAAAGAAAGAAAGAAAAGAAAGCATAGTACATCCAAAGAATGGGATATTAGACATAAAAAGGAGTCAACTGCTACCCCACACAGCAACATGATGAACCTTACAGGCAATGATGGGAGACACAAGCCAAACACAAAGGAGCACATGCTGTATGATTCATTGATATGAAATTCTACAAGAGACAAAACTAATTGATGACAACAGAAATGAGTTAAGTGATTTCCTGGGATGGGGGAATTGACTGCAAAGGGACAGGAGAGAACTTCCTTGCTGTGTGGCTTTTGGCAAGTTGCTAAAAGTTTCTCTGTGCCTCCATCTCCTAATCTGTAAAATGGGTATATTATTATAATATTTATCTCACAGGGTTGTTGGGAGGCTTAAATAGATTACTTTGATTACTTTCAATCTAAAGGTTGATCAGAATTCATGAGTAGAAGCCACTCGTGTTATCCTCTTAGCCCCTCAAGCCTCCCAATCAACACGTAACATAAAAGCACATAGCATATGTCACACATCTTCACTCCACCCCGCAGCAATTCTAAAGGTGCCATAGCTTAGAAGGGTACAAGTCTGGGGGTGAAATGGTTAGACTTTTAAAATTCCTCTGTGAACATTTTCATGATTAAAATAATCCCTCAGTTGCATGTATTGCAACTGTATCCTTAGAAGGAAAAAAAAAATAATCCCTCAGGCTGCTGAGTGGGAAATGGAGAGGAGGGGCTGAGCTGGAGGCTGTGAAGGGCGTTCAGGAGAGAGAGGATGGGACCAGGACCGAGGAAAAGAAATGTTTTTTGAAGTGAATTCAAATGTCATCTCCAGGCTGGGCGAGGTGGCTCATGCCTGTCATCCTAGCACTTTGGGAGACCGAGGCCGGAGTATTGCTTGAGGTCAGGAGTTTGAGATCAGCCTGAGCAACACAGCAAAAACCCATCTCTACCAAAAATAGAAAAATTATCCAGGTGTGGTGGTGCCCGCCTGTAGTCCCAGCTATTTGGGAGTCTGAGGCAAGAGGATCACTTGAGCCAAGAAGTTTGAGGTTGCTGTGAGCTATGATCACGTCACTGCCCTCATGCCAGGGCAACAAAGTGAGACCCCGTCTCAAAAACAAACAAGCAAACAAACAAACAAAAAACAAATGTCATCTCCAGAAGCGGAGCAACTGGAGCTCTTACCCACTGAATAATACTGGTGGGAGGTAAAGCAGTACAACCTCTTTGGAGAAGTGTTGAAGAGAATCAATTAAAGCCCAACATGCACCTACCCTATGACCCAAAAATTCCCCCCAGAGAAATAGCCAAGAGAAAGGAGGGCAACTGGCCACTAAAGGACATATCAAGAATGCTCACAGCAGCCTTAGTCACACTAGTCCCAAACTGGAAGGGACCTCAAGTCACTGGCAGGAGAATGGAGAGACCAATTGTGGAATATCCATGCAACGCAATGCTACACAGCAATTACAAAGACCACACTACTGGTTCACTCAACAATGTAGATGAATCCCACAGACATGTTGAGTAAAAGAAGCCAGACCCAAAAGAGTACACGCCATATGGCTCCATTTATATGAGATTCCAGAACAGACAAAACTGGCCAGGCGTGGTGACTCACGCCTATAATCCTAGCAATCTGGGAGGCCGAGGTGGGCGGATTGCTCAAGGTCAGGAGTTCGAAACCAGCCTGAGCAAGAGCGAGACCCCCATCTCTACTTAAAAATAGAAAGAAATTAATTGGCCAACTAAAAATATATAGAAAAAATTAGCCGGGCATGGTGGCACGTGCCTGTAGTCCCAGCTACTTGGGAGGCTGAGGCAGGAGGATTGCTTGAGCCCAGGAGTTTGAGGTTGCTGTGAGCTAGGCTGACGTCATGGCACTCTAGCCTGG
>CAUYRT010068873.1:0-44274 GCA_963574885.1 Lepilemur ruficaudatus
GGCACTCTAGCCTGGGCAACAGAGTGAGACTCTGTCTCAAAAAAGAAAAAAAAAAAGAAGAAGAGTGCTGGAGAGGAGAGAGCTCCTGAGACCTGCAGAAGGTCCCCCTGAGTCTTCAGCTGAGTAGAGATCAGCATAGACATTCAAGAAAACTACCTGAGGCCAGGGAAAGAACCACCAGAAAGGAACAGATGTGACAATCCCCTGGTGCTGACACAGGGCTGGGAAGAGTTTGTGTTCCCACCAACCAGAGTGAGAAAACCTTGCAAACATAAGGCATTGGCTAGAATTCTCAAAAGGTTGTCACCCCAGGAGAGGGGCAAATTAGCCCTAGACTAAAAGCTATTTCTGGGCTCACCTAACAAAGTTTTAAAGCAAGCTTCAAAGGTATCAAACTGTTTCTAAGCAATTTCACTACAATCCAGAACAAAGCTAAAGAATGTTTAAAATAATGCAATAATATCCAGCACCAACAAGGTAAATTACAGTAACTGGTATCTGATAAAAAACTAGCAAGTATGCAAAGAAGCAGGAAAATACAACCCATAATGTTAGGTTGGGACAAGGAGGAAGGGGAACAGATGCTTTATCTAGGTGGGGGTTCCATTGAGAAATAGATGACGTTAGGAGATGCTTTGTCTACTGGGATGGACAGTTGACCAGAAAGGGGGCTTCCAAGAAAAAACAGATGATGTGTCAAGGGGTCCCCAAGGACTGACCAACCAGAAAGAGGTAGAAAGGCCACAAAGTGGAGATATGACTAAGGCCACAAATGAGGGTCTTTGGAGCATACGTACAAGTAAGGTGACAGTATCCTCAAGTGACCTACCCTCATTAACATAGTAAAAATCACACCTCGCACCATGACAGTTTACAAATACCTTGGTAACCCCTGGGAACTCCCTTACAAGGATAGAAAAGGGGAAGATTCGCCATTCGGGGAATTCTCCAACTTTTTCCAAGAAAAACTATGACTATTCGACCCCCCCACCCACTTAACATAAAATCAGGGAATCAGCATAAAAGGGACAAATCTTATTAAACTCAGGATCTCCTCCACTAGCAGGAATTGGCCCATTCGTTCTCTGGAATGTTCTATGCTTTAATAAACTTTGGCACTCTGCCTGCTTCCATCTGCTTGGTCTGCTCATTTGCTTGGTAGACTCGGTACCAGTCACTATTCCTCGGTACTGGGAACCAAGAGCCAGGGAACAGGGACCTAACATCTGGTCCCACACCTGACAATAATGAGGGAAAAGATCAATGGAAACCAACCTAGAAATGTTATAGATGGTAGAATTAGTCGACAGGAATATTAAAACAGTTCTTGTAAGCATAATCTACTTGTTCGAGAAGGTAGAGGAAAGGGCATGCATGTTAAGAAGAAATATGGACAATGTAAAACATCTAAATCGAACTTCTAGAGATTGAAAAAACAACATCTGAGATGAGCAATACATTGGGTGAGATGCGACGTTGCGGAAGAAAAGATTAGTGAACTTGAAGGAATAGTAACACACATTATCCAAAAATGAAACACACAGGGGAAAAAAGACTGAAAAATTAACAGAGCATCAGGGAGCTGTGGGGCAATTTTAAGAGGCCTCATGTGTGGGTAATTGAAGATGCCAAAGGAGAGGAGGGAGGAGGCAGAAAAAATACTTGAAGACATAATGGCAGAAAAATGTCTAAATTTGATGGAAACTCTAAATATACAGATCCAAGATGATCAATGATCCCTAAACACAAGAAACATGAAGAAAACTGCAGCAAGGCACAGCAAAATCAAATTGCTTAAAACCAGTGATTACAAGAGAAGCTCACAAGAAGCCAGAGTAAAAAGCCACATTGCACACCAAGGAACAAAGGTAAGAACTTAATAGACATCTCCCTAGAAACAAGGCAAGCCAGAGGGCAGCGGGGCAACATCTCTAAAGCTCCAACCAAGGTGTGCAGCCAATCCCATTGCCTGGGGCTCAAGTGCAAGCTGATAGCTGTTGGGACAAAATTTCATCCTCATAGCCTAGCTCAGTGTCAGCACAGAGAAAGAGCACTGACGTGTGTGGTCAGACGATGACTATCTGTGCTTGGGAGAGAACAGGAAGTGAGGCGAGAAGGAGTCACAGTGATATTAAAAAGAGGTCCAAGTTCTAGAACATATTAAATACATTATTTCTCCTAGAAAGTGGCCTCCCTCTGCTATCTGTCCCCAGCTCAGTGAATGACACCTCTACACCATAAACATCAGGCACTCTTGACCCCTACATCTCTCCCACCCCATTGCCAGGCTGCTCGAGCCCACTGATTTTGTTTTCAAAATGCCTCTGAGTTTGTTTGCTTTTCTTCCTACCGTCCTAATTCAGGCCCTCATAACCTCTCACAGACTCACTCTTTGACAGTGGGGATGTCATAGTACTCCTCTGGGTCTGAGTCTGCCCCTTCGTAGAATAAGAGGACCGGCTAATGGTCTCCCAAGGCTCCTTTTGGTTTTTAAAGTCTGGGTTTCAGTGACATTTTAGGATATATGTGTAAAAACTCTTTTATTTCACACTAACAAAACTTGATTCTGATGTGATTATATCCAGACAGGAGCAGGTAATAAATTGTAAATGTGCCCTGCCAATAGTAGCTGCTCAATAGTATTTGCAGAATAAATAAATGCAAGAGGCTGGGTGCAGTGGCTCATGTATGTATTTCTAGTACTTTGGGAGGCTGAGGCAGGAGGATCCCTTGAGCCCAGGAGTTCAAGGCTGCGGTGAGCTATGATTGTGCCACTGCACTCCATCCTGGGAGAGAGAGCAAGACCCTGTCTCTAAAAAAAGGAAAAAAAAATTAGCTGGGCATGGTGGTGCACATCTGTAATCCTAGCAACCTAGGTGGATTATTAGAGCCCAGGAATTTGAGGTTACAGTGAGCTATGATTGTGCCATTGCTCTCTAGCCTGGGTGACAGAGCAACACCCTGTCTCAAACAAAAAAATAAAGAAAGAATTTAAAGCAAAACAAAAACAAACAAAAATCCCCAACTCCAAATAGTTCCATTCTGCAAAACAGGATCCAGTCTGTAGTAGGCTGAATAATGACCGCTCCCAGAGACGTCCATATCCTGACCCCTGGAACCTGTGAATGTGTTAGCTCACAAGCAAAAGGGACTCCACAGGAATGATTAAGTTAAGGATATTGAGATGAGATTATCTGGTTTATCTGGATGGGCCCAATGAAACCAAAGGTATCCTTGCAATAGAGATGCAGAAGAGTGAGAGTCAGAGAAACTGGAAGGAGTTTTGCTGCTGGATTTGAAGCTGGACGAAGAGGCCACGAGCCAAGGACAACAGGTAGCCTCTGGAAGCTGAAGAAGGCAGGGAAATGGATCCTCTCTTTGAGTCTCCAGAGGGAAAACAGCCCTGTTGACACCTCGATTTTAGGACTTTTGACTTCTGGACTGTAAGGTAGTGTCAATTTAAGTCATTAAATGTGCAGTGATTTGTTATAGAAGCAATAGGAAACTAATGTACCCCACGCCCCCCACCCTGCACCGTGTTGGCCCGTTAACTTTTTACACTTACTGGGAAGGACATTTGACCTTTCTGGGTCTCTTTTCTACCTTCAACCAAATAGGGTTAAAAATGTCTCCTGTATGAAGTAAGAGTAAAATCAAATAGTGCATGATACTAGCTGAAATAATAGAAAATACTATTCTAATGCCAACACGACCATTGCTTCTCCTGTTACTGGTGCTTCTAATGCTTTGCAAATGCCTTTGAGTCAAACAGACACTGTTTGATGCAAACCTCTCAACAATCTTATGAAGTAGAGAGCATCATCCACCCTCAATAGATAGCAAACCAAAGCTCAAAAAGGTCTAGAAACCTGCTCCAAGTCATACCCCTAGACAGTAGAGGGGCTGGAATTCTGACTACAAACAGGCGCTCTTGTTCATTTTCTTAGGCCGGCAATGACAAACTATGTCAACGGGAGCCTTTGCGATGATGATGATTACTGTACCACTCTGTCACCAATCCCTCCTCATTGCCTCTTTCCTGTAACGACATCTGATTGCTTCACTTATCATAGTTCAGCCTGTCACCAGCTCGTCACCCAAGTGATTGAAATGCTACTAATTCTGCATTATGACTTTCTGGCTGGGCGAAGTTGGCAAAGGCTGAGGAGATGTTTGTTTATCTGAGAGCAAATGGCTCTGAGGTTTGGAAGTGGAAACACCCCTCCTACCACACCCGAGGCAAATGTCCTCGCATATGGTGAGAAGGGTTCTGGGGCGCTCAGCCACTTGTGAGTGGGGCCGGGATGCAGATGCCAGCTGCCTCGGGGTGTCTCCTGACTTCTCAGTTGCACACGAGTGAACCAAGGGGGCTTCTCTGAGGGGGCTGTGTCACTGGGGGAACTTATGGGGTTCCTTCCTTTACCTACTTCCTCTTCCGTTTTCTTTTCCTCCATTGATTTTTAAAGCGTCCCACCATTGTTCTGGGGTCTGTTTGTTTTTAAGGGGTTTGGCTTGGCTAATAGGAGTTAGGGCCAGAGGGCCGGCTCTGCAGGACCTATGCTTCCTAGAACACAGAGGAATGGTTTGCTTTGAAGGTTGTTGAGAATATTTGGATTAATAAGATTCGTTCTAATATTTTCCCCTCATTTCTGATCATCAAAGAGCTCAGAAAGGTTTGAGCTGGTGCAGAGTTTCTTCCAGTTTGTCCTTGGGAGCAAGTGTCTGGAACAGGGTTGATCTAAAAATGCTTTCTGACTGAAGCCTCGTTAATGGGGCCGGCTGCAAATTCACATCAAGGGAGTGTCATCTTTCAAAACAGCTTCTTGGCAGAAAGGGATGTGGAATTTTAGAGAATTCTGAATCTGTTAAGCTTCCGTTAAATGAACTCCTCAATTCCAGGCTGTGCTGAGCGGAATCTGGGGACCACGGGCCGTGAATAATTGACTTCTGCAGTGGCAGGATGCCTGAGAAAGGTCGCGTGTCCTTTGGGATGAAACATTTATCAGTTTGGAGGAGACTTTTTGCTTTGCTGTATTCCTCTGTATCTCCTTTTCTCGGTACCTTATTTATTTATTTTTTGGTTGGTGTTTTGGGTTTGGCCTAATACAATGGAGCTGAAAGGTAGAGCTTTTGTTCTGGGTCCGGAGGATGTTTGCGCAATGACCGTCACCGTGATAGGCCATTGTTTTACGGCTGTGACGCTTTCCATGTTGACTGTGCGTTCCTTGAGGACAGGGGCCAGGATTTTACCTTTCGTCACCTCCCCCTGCTCTGCTCCCTGCCTTGTCGTATCCAGAGCAGCTGGAGTGTTTGGTAACTTATCCCAGGGCACGCTCTTCTGCTGATGCTGTGACACTATGACCAGGCCACTTTAAGATGAGGCGAGACAGATCTGAGACTCTATCTGCCTTCTTAAAAGACTGCTGGTCTAGAGAAGTTACCCGTGAACTTTGATCCCTGTGGCTTTTTGTGGCAGTCTGGCAGACCCGGCCTGCCCAGGTCACTCTTCTCCCTGACACTGCTCCTGGTTCAAAGGCTCTGTCCTCATTTTTCACATCCGTCCCTGCCTCTGCCGTGGATGGTCTTTCCTCTCATAAAAAGCAAAATAAAACAAACCAAAAAACCTAAACCAAACTTTTTATTAGATTCAAAAAATAATAAAATGTTCATTGTAGAAAACTTAGAGATAGAGAAAAGCACTAAAATATGAAGAAAAATAACCAAAATTACCTGTAGTCCCCTAATCAGATAACTGCTGTATTACGGTTTCTTTCTAGTTTTAAAAACGCAGTATGTGGATATATGAGTTTGTCTGTGTACATATATATATACACACACATATATTTCATTTAGAGTCCTGATTTTATGGCTCAGCGTTTTATCTTGAGCATTTCCCCAGGACATCAATAATCGGCCACAGAGAATGCCAATGTGTGGTTGTACCAGAATTATTTGATCCATCCTCTACTGTTGTAATTTAAGTCGCATCTACTTTTTTTCCAAATGTAAACGCTACTGTGATGTAATCCCATTCATAGACCTTTCTCTGCGTCCCAGATTAATGCTTTCTGAATGAATTCCTGAAAGTGGAATTACTAGGTTAAATGACCTGAACCTTTAAAAGACTCTTCCTACATATTTTCAGCTTTCTGTTAGCTCCAATCCAGCCTTTATTCACGCAAACTAACAACAGGGTGCCCTTGTCTTCTGGGCAGTGGGGTCTGCCGGCCATACCTGTAGCTCTCCCATGAGACCCTGCCTGGCACCTAACCCTTGGGTGTGTATTGATCATTCATGTCCCCGCAGCACCTGCCACAATCCCTGGAGAGGCCCATGGTAGATGGAATGGATGAGTCACTGCCTGCATCTCCTCGAGTTGGGGCCTTGAGTTTAGTGAGGATTCAGTTACTCCCTTTCACCACACCCCGTCCCCAGGCAGAGCCCAGGGCCCAGGAATAGGGACAGGGTGGGAGGGGAGAGGACCGAAGGATACCTTTGAGTTAGATCAACAGCTGAGAAGTGTTAGCTGGAAACATGCCAGAATTACAGAAGCTCATAGATGATCATTTGATTTGCATTTTGTGCCATTTCATTCAGTGCAGATGAAAAATGTAAGATGTGGACTCAGGCATCCTGGATTCTAGTTTTGGCTTTTCCAGGCATTAGCTGAGTGACCTTAGGGAAGTCTCTTACGCTATTTGAGCCCCAATCTCTTCATCTGCAAAATATACACAATGATAATGCCTTCCAGATGCGGTGGTTGAGATGCTGAAATGAGATGTCGTGTGTCAGCTTTGTACGCGAAAGTCTATCCGGAGGACAGTGCTGTCGCCCTCGCCAGCTCCGTCTGAAATGGTGTGTTGCTCGGCCCCGTGTTGCTCTTGCTGAGTTCCAGGACAGCTGCCTGTGGGCCTTTGGGCCTCTGACTTTGGACCTGTCTGGTGCAGGTCACCAAAATTGGATGACAGGGCCTCAATGAGGACAGCATTTACCCGACAGTCGCTCTTAGCATAGTCATTTCTACAACCCCTGGGGTTCTAGCAAGGGAGACGTGGTTGCAGGCACGATCTCCTAGTGATCTTGTAGACTTTGCCAAACCATTTAACTCTGCAGAGCCTAAACTTGCTCATCTATGAAGTGGAGTGACAACGCCAGAGTGAATGGAGTCCTTGCATTCTGTGGGATGTGCCCAGATGTCCTGCTGAGGCAGGGCCACGTTGGGAAAACAAAGCAACAATGGGAAAAGCTGTTGTTTATCGAGTGCCAACTATGTGTCAGGTATTCTATAAATGTATTTTCCATTCATTCATTCATTGATTCTAATGTGTATGTATCTCTATCTATATGTGTGTATATGTATTTTTTTCTTTTCCTTTTGTTAAAATTTCCTATGTGCTGGGCTCGATGCTAGGAATAAAAAAGGAAATAAGATAGGCAAGGTTAGTGCTCATGGCCTATAACAATGTTTTATATTAAATAAGAATTTTATGAAATTTTTAGCACAATGCTTGGCACATGGAGGTTTCAGTTTTCTGTTATTTTGTACACTTGTAGACTAAAGCGGTTGATGTCAGTTTTTCTATAGCTGGGAGAGTACGGAGATCCAGGGAAACCCGTGGGGCGTTGCTCCCTCTCTGATGAGAATGCTGCCAGGAAAGAGACAATCTTTCATAGGAAAGCTGTTCTCTCTGCTCTTGACAATCCTGCACAAGCCACGTAAGAGCTGGAGAATGACCATGCAAGGATGGTTCAAGGGGAGGCTCTTGCTTTGCTCCCCAAATATCTCTCATAGGTTAGGCGGGCACTCACACTGTGGGCACATCTTTGTTCTGCTTGGCTGCTGGTTATTTGGTCAGGAGAAAAATGAGAGGAGCCAGCAAAGCCTCTGGTTAGGAAGCTACAGAAGGTTGGGTGCTAAGGGAACAGTGCCTGGCATGTCCGTTCTGCCTTATGGAAGCAGGGCCAGGTTAGAAGACAGAGACAAGATAAAGTGCCCACTCAGTCAGTGATGGCTGCTGAGAGCCAGGCTCTTTGCAGAGGAATTTCATTTAATCCCCCAACAGCTTTGCACCGGGGGCTTTAGCACCTCCCTTTAGCGGATGGAGGAGTGGAGGCTCCAGGACTTGCTCTGTGTCCCGCGGCCAGTTAGTGGGAGAACTAGGTTCAGAACTCAGGCCTGTCTGATTCCAGTGGCACCCCCAGGAGCGAGCCCTTGCAGTGTGGCACCCTTTCGTTTGAGTAGGTGCTGTTCCTTGGAGTAAGGCTGAGTCCGTCTGTCCAGGGATGATCATCCAGTTGGTGAATTGGCCAGGAATCCTTATTTCTCTCTCTTGATGTCTTATTGGCCATTTCCCTACCTTTTATCACTAACCACAGAGATTGGGTCTCCTTAGGCTGTTATATAAACCATGCTAGTAAGAATGGTGCATGGAGTGGGAGGCACAGCTTAGCATGCAAGCTTGGCATCAATGAGCTCCTTCACTGAGGTGGGCATGGCGATGCACTGCCCAGATCCCATTCAAGGAAAGATTTGCTGCTCTGGGTGTTGGGAGCATGGTCAGCTGGCAGCCACAGCTGTCAGTCCTTACTGTCTGCTTCAGCTGCAGAGAGCCACCTCGCAGATCCAGGTGGGGAGTTAAAGTTCCGGCCATCTTGGCCCAATGTGGGGCAATTCTGCAGGTCACTTTACGTCTGGAGCTTGCTGTAGGGTCAGCCAAGGCTGCTGAGCCTGCACTGCAGCTGAACTTCCTCCCTCTGCCCTCTCCTGCTTCCTTCTCTTTCCTCCCACAGGTGTGGATCCCCAAGGCACTCCCTGATAAACCTTTGGCACCCTAAACTCTGTCTCAGCATCTGCTTCCTGGAGAATCAAAACTATATCCTGCATTAAATAAGATCCAGTGGCCAATCTAGTTATTACTGTGATGTTGAGGTAGTTGTGAGTATTAATGATATTTTGAGAGATCTGCAACAATTGTAATGTGATCCTACTGTGTTTTTCTGCTCACATTTGTAATCGAAAGAAATGTTAAATTCAAGTTAGAGGTTAGTGAAGAGCTAATTTTGCCCACCCAAGTTCATGAACTTCCCCGAATTTTGTCCATAGACACACAGAGAGTCAACAGCCTCTAGGTTAAAAATTCCTGATTTAGGCCGGGCACAGTGGCTCACACCTGTAATCCTAGCACTCTGGGAGGCCAAGGCAGGAGGATAGCTTTAGCTTAAGAGTTTGAGACCAGCCTGAGACCCCCCACTAGAGACCCCATCTCTACTAAAAATAGAAAAATTAGCCAGGCGTGGTGGTGTGCACCTGTAGTCCCAGCTACTCATGAGGCTGAGGCAGGAGGATTGCTTGAGCCCAGGAGTTTGAGGTTGCTGTGAGCTAGGCTGACACCATGGCACTCTAGTCTGGGCGACAGAGCGAGACTCTGTCTCAAACAAACAAACAAAAAATTTCTGATTTAGAGGAAATTTGACTGGAAGAGAAAGAGAGAAATGGCAACTACATAGATGGTCCAAAGGTGGAGAATGGTGGGAAGAAAGAATAGCTCCCATCCATTTAAGTGACAGGGTTGCCACGTTCAGCCAATCAAAGTACAGGACATCCAGTTAGATTTGAATTTTAGATAAACAATGAAACTTTTTTTTAAATATAAGTATGTCCCATGAAATATTTTGGATTTATGTATACTAAAAAGTTATTCATTGTTTGTCTGAAATTCAGATTTAATTAGATGTCTTATATATTATCTGGCAACTCCAATCTAACCCTCACATTGGCCTTCACTTTTGAGGTCATATGACCTACTTAAAGAAATGAAAAGAACCCTGACATTGGGCTTTCGTCTTTGCTCTGACCAGCCACATGACCTTAGGCAAGTCCTTTGTCCGAGCTTTGGTCTCCTTGTCCTTTAACGGAGATAAGCGCCTGCATCACAGAGAGGTTGGGAGGAGGATGCAAGAGAGCGTGTATCAATCTACTTCAGAAGCTGTAGTGCCTCTTTTGGATGGTGGTTTTTATTGCCACCTAAAGGGAAATCCTAAAATCCTGTGAATAAAAGTGAGTCCCAGAGGGGCAGTCTAGGTCTTTGAATGTAGGTAAACTGATGTGTTATAGCAGGTCAGTTTGCTATGGGAAATTAACTAGTTTATTTATAGGTATATTGGCAACTTTGAGGTTAACGTCTTTCTAAATTCTTTTAATTCTCTTGACCCAAACTGTTCATTGAAGGAATTTATGGCATTTTGGCAAAAGATATGGTTGCGAAGGATACCAAGATAAGAGCACAGAGCAACTTCAGAGGAGAAAACACTCAAGCTAAAGAGGCAGAAAAGCAAGAATTGCCATATTTGAGTTGGGTATTAACTTTCCCCCCTGTGGTTATTTACTATGGAATCTCTTTATGGGTGGCAATGCCTATGGGCAGTACCTTTACCAGAATAATTAGGATATATTTGATGCCACACATTTATCAGGATAAGATAAGTACTTTTAAAAATGTGAAATTGTTCTTATTATAATGTTTGTCAGATTGCTGTGTGTCAGACTGGCTTGTGGCCACATGCTGCCTGTGCTTCTAAGCAGGCCAGGGCTGTGGCCAGCGATAAAGTCCTCCCAGAACACATGGGCTCTTTCCCACCTCGGGGGCTTTGCACCAGTGGTTCCCTTTGCCTGAAATGTTCTGCTAGCTCTTCACAGGGCTGCTTCTCCTGGGCTGCCCTTCCTGGGGGAGACCCTTCTTGACCTCTCTATCTAATCTGGGTTCTTCCATTTTCCTGTAACCCAAAATCTTGTATACTGTCTTGTAACACTTTCAAGACCTGTAATGATTTTGTTTTGCTTACTTGTTGATTACAGTATTTCATTGAATCTAATATGCCATGCATAGTATGATATACCATTATTTCATGTACCACTAAAAAGTAAAAAAGAAAGCTACAAATTAAACTGCAACATGATGTCTTAATGATAGCCCATGGATCGGCCACAGGAGCCTCTCACTGTTTGGAGATTCTTTCATCCACTTTAAGGGTTTGGCACTTTCTCCTTCTGTCAGTTGCTTTGCTTAGAGTATGATGGACAATCCTTTTGCACATGCATTGGTAAAGCACAGCTTCATATATTGTGATCATCCTTCCATAAAACACTTGTCTTTTACTTTGTAAGAAATATAGGATGACAGTCACCCCGATGATGCATATCAAATTTATGGCTTGCCTCTGTCTCCGGTGCCTTTTTGAGTGCAAATCATGGGTTGGTCTTTTCAAAAAACATTCTAACTGGCAGTTAAGCTCAACCCATGCAGTACCACTCAACAATGCACATAACTCAGTTGAAACGATGGCAACGTGAGCACTTTTGATCAATGTCACAACCATGGCCTAGCCAATAGCATGTGTAAGATACATTCCAATTGCAAAGATATTAAACAAGATATAAACAATGTGTGCCTTACAATTAATGAAATAAAGTATCTTTTTCCCCTACCAGGGAGCTGAGTTCTTGCTAGTTGTGTCTGTGACCATGTGTCTAGCACCTAGCACAATGTTGGCGCTCTGAAGGTCCCCAACAAATATGTGTCAAATGAACGGAGCAATCGACACAATCCTGCGCATGTACATTTTATTAACTATGGAACTGCTTAAAGTCTTACAGAAATAAAATAGGATATAAACAGCTTCTGCTATTTCTAGAAACTTCTTTCTTCTAAATTTATTTATTGGTAATACCAATGATAACAGCTAAAATTTTGACTGGTAAATATAATGATAGAACCTCATGGGCAGCATTCTTACTATATTATGAAGTACTTTTGTATAACACTGTCAGATTCTAAACACAGACATGTCGCTGGTAACAGTGGCAGAAGTGATTCTTGATCACCAGGCAGCATAAATTCAGGAGTCCTGGAAACAGTGTTGCATCCATGTAAAAGACATGGCAGGGAGAGTCCTGGCTTACTGAAGAATTGGTAAGCAATAGGGTGGCTGTTATACTTTAGAAAAGCATAAAAGAACAAGGACTGTGAATGAATTTTGTAGGGAAAACAGAAAAATATATTTGCCGAACACCTGTAAGGTTAGCACGTGCTTATTTAATCTGTTTCCAACCATTGTACGTGGACTCAGAAAACCTGGGATTTTCAGAGCATCTAGTAGGAGCTGATGGGCACTGGGGAAGATGAGGGCCGGTGCTGGAATTAGAATAAAGAATGTGGCTCATCCTCTGGAGTCAAGTTCCCTTATGTGCCTACAGTCTGGACCCATCAAAGAAGAAAACAATGACGTCTGGTCTCTTCCCTGAGTTTTCATGACCTGAACTCATATCATGGGAAGAAAGACTGAAGTCTGTCAATACACCTGGACAGAGTTTTGTCAAAAACCATCGTCTTCTATTTTGGTCCTCGTCAGTATTTCAAAGAGAATCATTTACCAGCCCTTGTCTGCTCTGTGGGCCCAACAGACTTTGTCCCAAGCTGTTGTATGTTCTTCATGTCCACTCATTTCCCCCTAAATATCATCAACTATCCCTCAAATTGCCACATTTCCCCTCTCTCCTTCCCCTATGAAGAAGGGTTTATAAACATCTGTACCCCTGGGGTTATTGGGTCATCATTCTCCTGCGACTCCCCTGTGTGATGCATGTTAAAATAAATTTGTATGCTTTTCTCTTACTTTCTTTCTGCCTTTGTGAGTTGATTTTCCAGCGAACCCTCAGAGGGTGAAGGGAAAGGTTTCCCTTGGTCCCTCCACAGTGCCTGGTAGAGTCTGGATGTTAAAGTTACTGGCCAATTGCCCTTTCTACCTTCTAGAATAGTAGCAACTGAAATTTGTCCTAGGGGCCGCTCTCCCTTTATTTTTGAAGGGACCACTTTAGTGAGCCCTTTTGGTCATCCAAAGTAAGGCAAATACTGATACTTTTTGTTGGGAGGGGAAGCCCTGATTCTAAGAAGTAATTTAAACATAGATACGTCACATGAACCGCATGCAGATGACAGATCATATTCCAAGAACAGAGACTATCCTGTGTATATGTTTAATAATGAGCCAAATCAAGTCAGTTTGACTTACATTGGTTTCTTTTTCTTTCTTTCTTTAAAAAGAGGGCGCAAAAAGAAAACAAATACTTTTCTCTCTTGGTTAGGAAGACTCTTGAGAGGATAGAGAAAGAAGAAGGAATTGCAAACAATTTAGCCATTGTGAAAACCAATTTCATTTCCTGAGCTGATCACAACTGGTAAAAGTGCTGGTGCTTTCCTGGTCGCCCCGCACACCTGTAGCATCTTCCCGTGGCAGGGCTGGTGGGTGGGGGAAGCCATCAGGGCTTGGGGGCTGGGGGACAGAGCCGGCTTTGAGCAGAGCACAGGTGGAGCCTGTGTCTCCAGGAAGAACACTGGTGCTTTACCGGGGGAGCCTCTCAGCAGTTAGTATCGTCTGGAGAAAGAAAATGTTTTCTTTTTCAAAAGCTACAGGTCTGGATTTGGAATTGTGAGCAGAGGTGACAGGGGAAGGAGAGGGAATGAGCAGGGTGGCCTGGGCCACCTTTGCTATGCCTTTGAGTTAGTACCTGCCCTGCTTGAGGGCCCATCCCCTGAGCTGTGGCTGTCCCCAGAACAGCTGGTCAAGTGCCTTCCATGGGCGTGGGCCCTCCCTGTTGTAGCAGGATAACTGAGCCCATTCTGATGTGCCCATGCCAAAGAAGGTGGGTGTGGCTTCTATTTCTGTGCTCCAGCATAGCTGTGGTTTTAAAGATCTATGAAGGCGGCAAAACCACACCCTAGTCCCCAACGATGCCATGGGGAGTGCAGCAGTCTCCTTCCTGCATGGCCTCTCACCTCCTGGGCTAAGGAGAGCCCAGGTGTAAGGCACGGGACTGGGGAAAGGAGCCCCACACAAGTGTTTGTTTGAGACCAGAGCAGAGTGGGCAGAGATGCCAGAGGGGGTCCAAGCACAGCCTAGGCAGAGCACATGCCACAGAAACAGGTCAATGAGGACAGAGTGGGCAGAGGTGGCTGTCACCCCCTCTAAGGAAGTCCTTCAAGTTGGCTGAGTAAGAAGGAGACACAGCAGTGTAATTACTGAACCAAAGGCCCAGGAGCACCGGCAAAGGAGGCACCAGCCACCTCCTGTGAGGAGGGAGCTTGAGGGGCTGGCCCCCAGGGCTGACCGGCAGCCCCATGAATGTGATCTGAGGTCCTTGTAATGGAAGCAGAACACTCAACTAATGGCGGGGGTGATGCCCTTGGCCTTGGGATGTGGGCTGGGTGGGAACTGGCTTTAGAGATGGATGTTTAGCAACTTGAGCTTATTCTAAGGAGGGTGACCTAAGAGTGAGGGGTGTGGAAACCATGTCGTTTGAGGACTCATTGAAGGGATATTTAGCCCAAGAAGAGAAGGGCTGGTGTGGGGCTGGGTGGAGCATGAAGAAAACAGATCTTGCTACAGGAAAGGGAGGAACATTCTAACAGCTGTTGATTCGTATCATCTGAACAGTGCATCTTCATATGTGTGAAATATTTGCCTCACCTCCTAGGCATGCCTCCCTGCCAGGCTGACAGTTCAATAACAACAACAGCAACAACTGTTGAGCACTTATTATGTGTCGAACCCTGTTCTCAACACTTTTTTGCGTATTAAATCATTTAATCCTCACAATAACCCTACGAAGTACACGACTCTTTTATTATCCCACCTCTTAAAGATGAGGAAACTGAGGCACAGGGATGATCTCACTTGTTTGCTGCCACACGACTGGTGAGCATGCAGCAGAGGCTCAGGCCAGTCTGTGGGCCCACGTCTGCTCCCGCCAGCCCCACCTGTAGCCCCACCTGGATGGCTGTTGAGTGGCATCCTGTCTTTGTAGATCCCTGACCTGTTCATGGACTGCTGGCTTCTTCCAGTGCTGTCGCTTCCAGTCTCAGATGGTCCAGAGAACTGGGGACCTTTGCTGTCCAGTATTGGGGAATTTTCATTCACTTTGCCTCAGTCGTTACCCGAGCTTCTGTGTGGCTCTGGTTTTTGTAGTTTGATATGATTAAACATATTTGGCCACGTGAGTTCTTCTCTGTGTCCGACTGTTCTTGGTGTCCCCAGTGCCACATAAGAACCAACAGATCACTCTTGGCTGCCAGAAGCACGACAGGTCTTATAAAACACGGCACAACTTGCCCAGCCCTCCTGTAGGTACAATAACGGGGCCCTTCGGACCCGTGTGCTGTTGTCTGGTGTAAAGAACCCTGGTGTTTGGTGGTGGCATGTGACTTCAGTCTTGTTTCTGACAATATTGGTAGAAATTTCCTTTCTCCTGATACATTCAAGATGGCCGGGAGGAGAAAAAGAAGAAAAGATATCCAAATTTGTTCTTAACAAGCAAAAAGCTAGAAAATGAGTTATTGAGAGCAGTGAAGGGACCGGGCTGATGTGGATGCTCAGGCTGATGAACAGCGCACTGCGGTTCTCAGACCGCTCTTGGATGTGCCTCCGCCCGCTGCGTGCTGTTCCCGCCCATCGGGAACACCCGTCTACGTGTAGAGAGGGGAGGTGTTGATCTGCAGAAATGGAACTGGTTAAAATGGGAATGTCTTTGCAGCTTGAACTAATCATCTGCTTGAGACTCAGAGGCCATCTCTTCTCTGAAAGGTCCAAAGTTGGCCACAAGGTATAAAAAAGAACGGGCAGCTGTCATCACTTCTGCCCTGGGGCGTCTGACGATGGCGGATTTATTTTCCTCTGCTCTGAGAGGTTGCAACCCCAAATGAGGCTGGAATAACCACTACGCGGGCGGGCCCGGAGTTTCGATGGAGTCTGGAGTGAGCGTGTATACTCTAGCCAGGGCGTGGCCCTGCACGCTGGCCTGGTCTGTGGGAATAAAGTTTCAAACTGGTGTATGGCGTTCTGTGGTAAACAGCGTTTTCCTGAGACTTTCTTTTCTTCTCTCCACTTAGAAATTATGCCCTGTCAGATCTTAAAACGGATCATGGGCTTGGTAGTGAAGCTCATTGATTTTCTTATGAAAATGCCCATCTGAGGAAGCTGGCTTGCTGCAGTGTGCAACTCTGTGTGTGTCTCTGTGTGCACATGAAGGTCCATCCCTGGGGTCCGGGGGGGGGTGTGGGTCCTTGCCCCTGGGGACGCCTCCCTGAAACCTCCCCTTGGTTTGGACCACTGCGCTCTCTGCTCAGGTGGCTTGTCCTCAGATGCCTGCTCTGGACTTTGCCCCTGGGGACTACTGCTCAGGCTCACGTAGACAGGGGTGGATGGCCTCACATGCCCGCTGCCCTCCATGGGCACCCAGGGCCTGGGTAGTGAGGCCCTGCTCCTCCCCTGTCCTGGAACAAACGGGTAAATTGGAAGACTGGCCTGCTGGTGCCGTGATACTCACGGGGTGGTGCCTGTCTGAATGTGGCAGGTAAGTGATGCGTGCGCCAGTATCAGTGTGAGGCTCTGCCCTGCGCACACCCAGCCCTCACCCCCTGCGGTCCTGCCAGCAGTGCCTGGCACCCCCAGGGGCCCTGTTACTCAAGGGCCTGTGCTGTCCCAAAGTCCTACCACAAACCACCTCTCCTGACTCCTCCTCGTGTCCTGCCCTGGCCTCTGCCCTCCTCCGCCAGCGTGAGTAGACAGCCGACAAATCCTGTGACAGATTCTGACCTGGGTTTAAGTCTCTTATGTCAGGGGGAAAAAAAAATCCTAGTTTTACTACTTAACAGGCTGTGTGCCTCTGGGCAGGTTCGTTCACTTTCCTGAGCCTCAGTTCCCTTGTTTTTGATGCGGGACTCACAATACTGTCCTCATTCAACTGTGAGGGTTAAAAAAGACCATCTATCTGTAATAATGGATAGTTAATTGTCCTTACCCCAGAGAGTTGCTATGAAGATAAAATGAGTTAATATTTATAAAGTGTCTACACAAATTTTATTTATAATGTTTATATACTGTGCCTGGCACATAGGATAGAAGTGTTTTTTTTTTTAAAGGCCACATGAAGTGCTACGGCACCTCACAGCCTCATTCTATGCCTGTGGAACAGTTATGAAAGGTCCCTGGGCTGAGAGTTCCTCGGGGGTGGTGGTGACCATATCGTCTTCATTTTTGTGTCCACAAAGCCTGGCCCATGGGAGCCCCGAAAGTTGCTCATGGGATGCGTAAGTGAAAGAGAGAACATGCCCTGCTCATCTGACACCTTCTCTTCAGCATTGGAAGCCTTTTAACAAGAAGCTTTTAAATAAGTTTTAGAAAACTTATTTCTGACTTGGGAACATTATACCCCATTTCTCACACATTAGCAACTTAGAATAAACCACTTTGACATTTGTGATCTCAAAGCAAGAGTTGTGGTAACGCATTTGCAAAAAAAAAAAAGGAGGGGGAAGGAATTGCATGGAATTTGACACAAAATTTGCAAACCAATCCAAGTGTAGGAGTTGAGGAGTGATGTGACACAAACTTTTCTTTCTTTTGAAGGAGGGTTTGCTTAGGACTTGCCACGTGCCGGGTACTGTGCGGGGTACACAGATGAGTGAGTCGGAATCCTGTTGTCCAGGTGCGTCGGGTCTGTGGGGAAGGCGGGGGCTGTGTGAAGAGCAATGCAGGGGCAGAAATGTCACCGGAGGGGCCACAGTACAGCTGGCTTTATGGAGGGAAAGGAAGAGCCGAGGGTTTCTGAATTGGAGAGGGGCATTGAGGACCGGCAGAGAAAGAGAAAAAACGGGATGACAGCATGGTGTGTCAGCCTCTTGCTGCATTCCAGGAGCTGTACTGTCACTAAGGCCCACGCCAGCCTCTCCCTCACTGGCTCTGCCCTTTGGCCACTTACTCAGCCCTTAGGTCCCGCCTCGAGCATCTCCAGCTGTTGCCTCACTCTCATCCCACGCAGCTGAAGGACCCCATTAAATTCTGGCCTGACCGAGAGTGTGGCTTTGCTGGGATCTCACTCCCACCCCCTAACATCAAGAGACATCACGGGATGTCTTGCTTTTCTTTCCATCCTTAAGTTTCCCCACCTACTTCATGCTGCAGAAAATTCCTGAAGGGTGGAGAGCCGGAAGCTCCAGGATGGCACCAGTGTCTGCACAGGGAACCACAGTGTCAGAGGCAGACGAACTGAGTTAGGCTAAGAAAGACATTTTGGGTTTGCTTATTCTAAAAAAAAATCTTGGTAGGGTGGTTTTCTCACAAGGAATTTGGCTTTTGCAGAGAGTTTAAAAAATGGTATTGTAAAAACGGATAAATATATTCATGGCAATTTAATGCCCCCTTCCTTCTTGTGATTAGACCCAATCAGATGTCACATTCCAGTCCAGCCAGCATGGATGGGAGTTCCTGCAAAAGCTAACGCTAATTAAGTTTCTCTCTTCCTCCCTCCCCAACCCTTGTCACCAACCGTGATTTCCTTGTTCACTGATGCAGATGTTAAAAATAAATTGAAAATGTTTCTAAATTCTTTGTCATTTCGAGAGATGATCTGTCATCACTAAAGAAACACCAGTGTGCAGAATTGGAAAACAAAAAAGGAAAAACAAAGAAACTTATGGCATCAAAAAAATAGTAAGAATGGCTCCTAGATACTGATGATGCCGGGGCAAGGTGACGACATTTGGATATACACAAGCTGGGCTGCCTTAAATCTTTTCTGGAAACAGTATCGGTCTGAAGGTGAGAAGACCAGTGAGGAAGTCCCTGCAGTGGTCTGGGGGATGAGGATGTCCCTGTGAGGTGAGCAGCTGCAGAGATGGCAAGGAGAGGGCGCACAGGAGATGTCTGAGGTGGCATCTGCAGGACTCAGAGGCTCATCCGATGGGGGGTGACAGAGCAGGATGGGACAGAGCAGGAGGACTTGGGCAGCACATCTGATAAGGTTTCTCCACAAAGTCCACCTGGAAAGATGGCAGCAGTGCGGACTGGCTGCAAGAATGGTGAGGCTGCTGAGTGACTGGGTGACTCACCACCCAAGGGTGACGAGCTGGGTACCCAAAGAGTGCCAGTGAATGGAGGTATGTCTGTGAAAGGAGAGGTCCTATGTTTTGACTTAGAGTCCAATCCTTGGCTTTGTCATAGCAATTTGGTCATTGATTTGAATAATAACACAGGGTGTGAGTGCATCAAATTTCTGATGTCAAGAGGCAAGAAGTGATACCAGAAACAAAAATCCAAAAATTTCACAAAGGGTGAGAAGGGGACAGAGAGAGAGGGAGAGGGAGAGGGAGAAACTGAATCTGAAAAGATAAAGTTTAAAGGGCTACCCTGGGATCCTGAACCCAACTGCTCAAAGTCAGGAGCAGTGGCTTCGGAGCCCCACATGCAAAAAGACTCAGCGGTTTATTGACCATAACTTTCAGTGGAGTAAATACCATGCAGTGTCTTCTCCCACCCCTCAGGTGATTGCAGACTGCGTGGTCAGGAGCATGTGTTCTGGAAAAGGGAGGCGGCAGTCCCGTTCCGTTCTGTGTCGGTTAGGTGGCAATGGAGCATTGCGTTTGATCGTGACACAACCTGAGAGCAACGGGGGCATGCTCAGACGACAGCAAGCACGGTGGAGCAGGGGCTGGGAATGGTCACCCGATCCCAACATCATCACTGCCACAGTCTGTTGAGTGCTGACACGTCACTTAATTGTCTCACAACCTATGAAGCAGACGTTACTAGCCCTGTTTTACGAGTGAGGAAACTGAGCCTCAGGGGGGTAACAGCATTGCCCCACAGTTTGCATGAGGGAGGACCAAAACCCAAAACCATACTCCTCCTTCCTGCCTCCCACACCTCACCATCTCAGGGACTGTTGAGGGATGTGGGCATCCTTAAGTTTCAGTTGGAACCAGAGCCTACCCTCTGCTCTGCCTCTGAGATCCAATGACCTTGTGCCATCTCTGCTATACCCCTCCCCTCCCTGCTCCAGCTGGACCCTCCTTCTGGATCTCTTGTACCAAATCAGACCTCCCTGACCCATGAACCTGACACCCACCTGCGTGGAGAAGGGCTGCCACCTAGAACACCTTGGCTACCCCCTGCTCACCACTTAACTTCCTCCCTAGGACAGAGTCCACCTGGACTATTTCTGTTACCCATCCTTGCCTGGGCCAGGGCTATGCGGTTATGACAATCCAATCTGTCCATCAGGAAGACAGCTTTGGGGTCTCTGGTGGCTCCTGGGCTACACAGTCAAAGCTGTAGCCTAGATAAGAAGTGGAAGCTCCCAGGTGCTCGGAGAGACTGAAACAGAAGAGCTCACCCACTCAGATCAAACCTTGGACAGGGTTTGGTGGCTGATTAGACAGAGGGGGCTGCAGGAGAAACGTGAGTCAGTGGAGACTCCCGGGTTCAGGCCTGGGAGACTGGACACATAGGAACAGAGACAAGAAGTATAACCCAGGAGTCTGGTGGTCCCTGCATGTGAGTCTCTGTTTTTGAGCCAGCACAGTGTTAAAATAGAGTCAGCCTCTCTTGGCTCTACCCGCCAATAATCTGCTGTCCCCGCTGTCCCCAAGAGCATTATTTAAAGACAAGAAACATCATGCAGAATCCAGAGGGGGGATGAAGAAAGAGTTGATATATTAATAGCTGCCACTGAGAACACTTGCCCAAATCAGGATTGATGTGCATGCTATGTGGCATTCTTGCTGTCGCCACCAGGCACTGTCTCTCCATCCTTCCCACCCTAGCCTGTCCTCTCTTGTGCCAAGTAATCCTGCTCTGCCTGAAATGTGTGCTGTCACACTCCCAGAGCTCGGCAAGGCAAGGTGGTCGACAGGCCCACACTCCTTGCGAGCTGAGCCGGCTTAATGTGCTGCTCTTGCTACTCAACCACGCCCTTTGGGGTCTCGCTCACCCCCACCCCATACACAACTCACTAAAGTATCTCTCCCAGCCACACGCAGCACTCCCTTTCAGAGCAGTTTTAGTTGATATAACTTTCTCTATCTCAGTACAGAAGCTAAAGGGTGTGGGTGGGAAGAGCCCACAGTTACTGGGGCTAAGCTAGGATCTGAACCCAGGTTTTTCACTCCAAGTCCGGTGCTCCTTCCACAGTATCAGATACGGGCTGGGCTCCGGGTGCCGGAGGTGAGGGCTTCTGGTTCAGGCTGCTGGGGGCTGAGCCCCAGTAGGGAGTTGGGCCAGATCAGTGTTTCTCAATATTTTTTTCACTCTTTCCCCCTAAGGAGCTTTTGTAGACATTTTTCCTACTTTTCTACCCATGAAATTTTAACAGCAGGGATATACCATAGATCTGTTTATGTACTGCATGTGTATCTGATTTATAATAAAAAGAGTAAGTTTTTTTCACCCCCTCCCTCCAAGAACCAATTTCACCCTCCTGGGGGCAATATGGCCCTGTTGACAAGGCATGGGCGGAGAGTGGGGTCCTCGGACCAGCAGCAGCAACATCATCTGGGAATGTATCAGAAATGCAGATTCTCAATCCTGCGGCAGACCTGCTGAACCAGATACAGCTGGCTGTGTTTCAACACAGTGGTTCCCAGCCTTGCTGGCACCAGGGGCTGGTTTCATGGAAGACAATTTTTCTAAGGACCCAGGTGGAGAGGATGGTTTTGGGATGATTCAGGTGCATTACATTTATTGTGCAGTCAAACCTCTCTGCTAATGATAATCTGTATTTGTGGCTAGCATCACTGCCTCAGCTCCACCTCAGATCATCAGGCGTCAGATTCTCATAAGGAGCATGCAACCCAGATCCCTCACATGTGCAGTTTACAGTAGGGTTCGCACTCTTGTAAGAATCTAATGCCACCGCTGATCTGACAGGAGGCAGAGCTTATGTGGTGTTGCGAGCGACGGGGAGTGGCTGTAAATACAGATGAAGCTTCACGCACTGGCCTGGCGCTCACCTCCTGCTGCATGATCTGGTTCCTAACAGGCCACAGAACAGTCCCAGTCCACAGCCAGCGGGCTGAGGACCGCAGTTTTAACAAGTCCTCCAGGGGATTGTGGATTACAGATAGAGGACACTATGGGTTCTTTTTGGTTTGATGGTAGAAGAGTTAATAATGTCTGTCTGAAGGAAACACGGATCTTCCCTTTTCCGTTATAGACTGATTGCTAATTAATTGTAATTACAGTCAGGATCCATTCTTTTCAACCCTCCAGCCCTTATTAAACACCTAGTAAGTGCAAGGCACGCAGGGTTCTGTGGAGATCATAGTGTGGGCAGGAAGGAGCCAGGTTCTACGGGGCCTGAATCTTAGATACAACTGGGAGGCCCTCTTTAAGAAAAGGAATCCAACATCATGAATACATGATTAGGCAGGGGGCTTTGGAAGGGGCTTGTGCACACAAGGAATCCTGAAACCTAAGCTCCTTCAGCTCCGTGGCAAGTGAGCCGTGGTGGCTGAGCACAAGGGAGGACCCGGCAGGGGGTGGCAGTGGTGCTGAAGGTGGTGGCAGAACAAAGGTGGGCAGATGGGCAGGGCAGAGCTGCTGCCAGCCAGGGGTGCGGAGGTCCCGCAAGGGAGGCACGTGTGCGCTTGGGCACGGTGCGGGGAGGGCATCGTCCTGACCTGGGGGCCGGGAAAGGCATTGTGCCCAGGCATCCTCGGGGCTTTGGAAGACATGCACTGATGGTGAGGAGGGAAGAGCTCGCCACGCCACAGGTGCTGAGAATTACAAGAGGGGGGAAAATGTGATGATGTTTTCACCTGACAGTTTCAAGGTATTTTCGAGGTGCTCCCTGTGGCTTGATGAGAACACAGAGAAGTGCTGCTCTAATTTGCCACAAAGGGCAGGAGCTGCATGTCCCAAGTAAGTCTCTGGGCTCAGAGACCCCTTCTCCTTGCCCAGTGGCCTCACCCTGGCTTCCTCTTTCCTGGTCGATTCCTGAGAACCACTGGCTGCTGACAGATTGTCCCGCGGCGGGGTGGCGGGGGAGGGAGGAGTGGCGCATCACCTGCCAGCTTGCTCTGACAGGGGAGCCATTTGTCATTCGGTCGGGGGTTGAAGCATGAACTGCATTTGGATATTTGGATTTACAGCCCACTGACCACTTGGGGCCAGCCCTCCTCCGTGCCTCGGCTGCCTTGGAATGAGAGCTGTCTATTATGTCTTCCTCAGTGGCAGCCGTAACGACTGCAATTTTCCCAATGGACGCCTCTCAGGAACCAGTTATTTTTTAAAAGGCAGTGCATTTGTACCTCACCGACGCCATCACGTCTGTCAATCAGGACTGACTTTAACGGGGGAAGACTTGTGTAGCAGGGCTTGGGTTCTTTGCTTAATTCACTTTGTTAGTGTTGACCTGAATCATGCTTAAACATAATTAAGGCATACAGAGTTAGTCTTCTCCCTGGAAAGATATGCAAGAATTGATTTCAGACCATCAGTAGTCTTCTGTTTTATGAGCAGAAGGTCATGATTTATAGTGTTGGTCTTTCTTTGCCTGCCAGGAAGGCCTGACGTTTTTTTCTGCCATTCTCTCTCTTCCTCCTCTTCTCCCTCTCTCCCGCCCTCCCTCTCCTGGCTTCCCCTCCCTCTCTTGTTCAGTGAGAGTTTACAACTTGCCAGGTGCTTTGCTGAGCACTGGAACCAAAGATGAGTAAGACAAGGTGTCCAACCATAGGTGACCACGTGTACATATATAGGAACAAAGAGCCTTACAGCAACTTGTAAGCCTGATAGAATGGGTGTCTCAACCGCAGAACAATTGACATTTTGGGCCAGATAATTCTCGGTTGTGGGGGTTGTCTGGAGCATTGGAGGCAGTTTATCAGCATCCTTGGCCTCTACTCAGTAGGTGCCAGCAGCGTCCTCTTCCCCAGCCGTGACAATCAAAAATGCCCCCAGAAATTGCCAAATGTCCTGGGGGTGAAGGGGCAAAATCACCCCAGCTGAGAGCCACTGAGAGCCACCGCCCTAGCCTGAACTCCTGATGGGACCCGGTTCTGCTGCTGCAAGCCGTGTGGTCAGAGCAACTTCATCTCCTTAGGCTTCCCTTTCTCATTTGCAAAATGAGAGTTGAGAAAACATTCCCTCTAAATCCTGTGAGTGTAGGACGTTTTGGATTTACCTGCTGTAATACATTAGATCACATGCTCTGGAAAGGTAGAGACAGAGCCTGATGCTTTACCGCACTCTTAATGTGCCCAGGACAGAAGCCTGTGGTCACTCAACAAACACTCATAGGTGCTTGCTGTGTGTAAGAGAAATAGGGCCCGTGATCAAGAAGTTTGCATTCTTTATGGGGAAAGAAATCCCAGTCCCAAGACAGCACGCTCGGGTTGCAGACACCCCGTGTTTGAATCCTGGCTCTGTCTCACATGGGTCGAGTGACTTTGAGTAATTTGCTTAGCCTCTCTGAGCCTGAGTTTCCTCATCTGTAAAATGGAGATGATAATAGTTACTAGCTCAGGGCTGCTGTGAAGTCTTCATGTGGTAGAACAGCGCCTCGCACACAGTGAGTGCTCCGGAAGCGTTAGCTGCAATGGTCGTGAAGCTGAGGTGCAAAGCCATTGCGGTTCCACACGCCGTGCATGAAACACACAGTTACGTCCTGCCAGGGCTCAGAAGGAAAGAAACACCCACAGCGGGATAAACAGATCTATGAGGAGTCTCTCAGAAGCTTGCATAGACTTTGTTTTTGCTGGGGAGCTGCAGGCAGGCAAGGGAGGAGGGGCCGTCGGGGAAGGCCTAGAGGTGCTTCATGAATAACCAGCAGAATCATGGTGTCTTTGATAACCAGAACTAAATCGCTCAGAGCAGTGAAGTGACCTGTCCAGGACACACAGCAGATGAGGATGAGAGCCAGGATTAGCGCCCCAGGCTCCTGACTCCTAGTCCAATTCTCTTGTTGTTTGGCCCACACTGTGGGGATTTTAGACAGAGGGATTTCAGGGTGAGAAAGTTCTCTTTGTCCTGTGCGCCTATACAGGTCTGTCCTGAGAGCCCTTAGGGGAGGGCAAGGGGGCAGGGGAGGGGAGGGTCTTGGTTGGGATCGGTGACACCAGGGCTGGGTGGTTTGGAACCTGTGATATCCCAGAGAGGGACTGGACTGATGTTTACTTTTGTATCATCTACCAAAATAGAAAAACCAGGGTTGCTAAGTAAATCAGATGAAGGGAGGACATTCAAATAAAGAGAACAGATCATTTCTAAGCAAGAATTAGCAAGAACTTCAGACTCCTTGTTTGCATTCAGGTGAAAGACTAATTATAAATCAGCTCTAACAGGTCATTAAAGAGATCCTACCCGAGCTGTATTTTGCAACACTTCATTATCTGACATTGGGTATTGGCAATCTGAAGTACACACCGGCACAGATTTATGCAGATAGGTTGGGCCTGTTAGCTCCACACAGGAGTCCCCAGAACGGTGTGCTACTGCTACGAGAAATAACAGTCAAAATAACGTTGCCTTCCATGCGCAGCACGTTTCACTTTGTTTCATGTGCTTTCACAGACACTGGATCCCTGACGATCCTAGTAGGGAAGTGCAGACGGAGCCTGGGTGCGGTTAGATGACCTGCCCAGGGGCATATGGCACAACCTCTAAATGCAGACCTCACCAAGCTCTGTGCCCTCCTGGAGTAACCACCCTCCAAGATGGCCCCAAGGGTCCCCACCGCCCAGCACTTGTACCCTTGTGTGGTTCCTTCTCACACTGTACCAGGTTTGGTCTGTGTGACCAATAACGCACAGCAGAAGTGATGGGTATGTCCCTGCTGGGATTAGATTGTGACTGCTGGGCTTCCATCCTGGATTCTCTCTCTTTCTTTCTGATCTCTTGCTGCATGTGAGGCACACCGGCTGCTGTGTCACCGACGGCCGTGTTGTGAGCAGCTCTATGGAGAGGCCCCCATGGCAAAGAACTGAAGCATCTTCCCCAGTGGCCTGCAAGGATCTGAGGCCAGCCAGCAACCCTGTGAGTGAGCTCCCGAGCGGATCCTCCAGCCTCAGTCGAGTCTTAGGGTGACTTTAGCCCCTGCGGACTTGCAACTGCATGACAGACCCTGAGCCGGAGCAAGCCAGCTAAGCTCCTCCCAGATTTCTGACCCTTAATAACTGGGAGATAGTAAACGTGTACTGTTTTAATCTGCTAAGTCTGGGGGTAGTTGGTTACATAGCAACAGAGAACTAATATACCGTCGGTGCTAGGCAGGAAGATGACCTCCTCTAGAACTCCTTCTCTCATCTCTCAAAACCTCTTCAAACTGGGGTTGTTCTAGTAAACAAAGTTCCACCACAAGTCATTCATTCCTTTGGGTTAAACATTACCATCTCTGTATGCCTCTTGCAAAGAAAATGTCCCTGGGAGATGAAGTCAATGCTTAAGGAGTTTTCCAGATTTTTTTTATAGTGAACCATTAATATGTGGCCATGTATATATATATATATATATACATATATATATATATTTTAATTGAGAACCACAAGACTTAATGTATACATATTGGGCCAGACTCAAACATGGGCTAGGGGCTAGGTACATATGGTGTCTTTATTGCTTGTCTATTTTCCTGAGTTCCCTATGGTGCCCCCATTTCATGACATCATTGCAGTGCTGTTAAAGTTGAGCAGTGATACGATGGCTAGTCCAAGCAGGCAGACAGTAGTCAGGCTGCGATGCCGTGTCGGGGAGAGGAAGTGGCCGGGGGAGAGAAACTCCTTGCCTTGCTAGTCATGTGAGTTTTCTAATCACGTGGAGTTCATTTTGCTAAAACATCTCTGATGAGTGTACGGGTATTTTTGGTCTAATGATAACATGAGCGATCATGGGGGTGGGGGATGGGAAGTATCCTTAGTATAAGTTTACTTATGAAATCAGTTTTCTTTATGACAGCAGGGAAGTTCTGGATCACTGGGGGAAGGGAAGAGCGTGCAGAAATGAGAGGAGCATGACAGGGATAGAAACTTTGATGGGAAATAGCAGATTTGCCCAGGGTCCCTCTCTCCTGCCGTATAGAGGAAAAGGCCTTGTGAATGGAGTCCTACTCGGGCATCTGGTTGTGGATTTCAATTCAATCCAGGATTTCAATCCTGTCCAAGGGCTATTTCTGCTTAAGGAGGGGATGAAGCTTTAAAACAAAGGACCATAAATAGAGGAATTCCGGGCACCAAGTGAAGACGAGAGGGAGTGACATTTGTGGGCCAGAGAGAACCCTAGGTTTTGTTTTCAGACCTCTGCCACCAGCACAGTTGGCTTGTGGGTTTGGGTGGCCACACTTCCAGAGCTGGGTGGCATAGCAGCTGAGAGAACGGGACTGAGGCCAGGCTGCCTTGAGTGGGAACCTGGGCTCTTATGTACACTCTCTGCGGCCCTGGGCAAGTCATTCAGCCTCTCTGGATTGTCCTCATCTGCGAAATGGGTTTGAATGATAGTTTATACCTAATGCAATTGTAGGATGTTTAGAATGGGATAATGCTTAGCACAGCCCTGCCACATAGCAAGAATAAAGATTAGCTATTGCAGCTTTATAATCTGTTTACATTATATATATTATAATAATATTATAGTAATAGCCACTAATTAATTGCAGTGATAGTAACTTATTACAGCTACATCATGGTAATAATGCATGTGAAGTCTCTGTGGCCATTAAGCAGAGAGTGTAGTTCAGGTTTCATGCACTTGACCGCCCTTCAAGAGTGGGTCCCTGGCCACCCACACCTGGGTGGCCGAGCTGTTGGGGGGAAGGGCTGGGGAGTCTCTCCCTGCTGCCAGAATCTGGGTGGCCCTTCTGTGCTTGGCAGGCATGGTCCCTCTCTGGGGTTGGGGAAGGCTGCACAATGGGTGCTCTGTTGCCTGCTGACAGTGTATTCAACTGGGTCAGAAACGTGGCCATGGAGCCTAGGCTCCCGGCGCCAGGTCATGTGTGGAAGTGCAGGCACCCTGGGAAGTAGCAGCTGAAACCACGTGGCAGGCCATGTTTCTGGCACCACGGAGCTGTCACTGGGATGGACAGTCTTGTGGTGCCCCAGCCCTCCATAAGATGAGGGAAGGAAGAGTGCTGGGTGTCCCTGCTCAGGCCATGGCAGGTTCCCACCAAAGCCCTTTATCTCTGATTCTTGTCCCAGAAGCTGCACCACATGCTAAATACAGCAGGACTGTGGAGTTGTGGCTGCCTGACGCTTGGTTACTGTGCCCTGTCTAGCACCCGGCACCAGTATTTCCCAGAGATGTCTCTTAAGAATCCACCAGGAATTTGCTTTCTGGTGGAGAGGGACAGTTTAAATTGGCTTTAGCCCCTCTCATTGTTCTCAGTAGTCTGCTAGGCACTCTATATTCATCTGGTCTCCTACACCTCACAGCCAGGGCAGTATTGTAGCTATACCCACTTTACAGGCCAGGGAACTGAGGTTCAGAGAAGTGTGTGGCTTACCAAAGATGGCACATCTATTAAGAATAGAATCAAGACTAAAACCTACAACTGTCTGGCTGAAACACCCGTGCTCCGACCACCTTATGGAACTGCCTTGCTGGACTGAGGCTATTAATTCTCCCTTGTGTGTGGCAGGTGCTGTCATCTCATGAAATGCCGGCTTCTAAGCTTCTAGCTTTGGGACTTTCTTCAGCTCTGGGGAGAGGCTGTGTATACAGGACATCTGTCCTCCCGTGGCCCTGGCTGTCAGGAGCTAAGAATTTGGGCAGGGCTCTTTCTACCTGGTTTTCAAGGGCGCTTTTGTTCTTTCACCTCCAGATTTTAGGAGATAAATTTGAGAATGACTTTGAGGCTACCATCTAGAAATCTAATCCCCTGTCAACTCTGTTCCTTCCCTGCTATTTAATAGGCTCACTCTTTGCCTAGCAGGTGAGCCGCGGTCAGGCCTCCACCTGGGTGTAATTATAATCCTCTGCACTTCCCCGGGCTCTGGGCTCTCGGAGACCTGAAATTTTTGCAAGCGCTGCTCTCCTCCCTAATAACTGGTTGGCAGCCGTTCATCAGAGCCAGGAGCAGCCAGGTAGCACCCCTCCTCCCTGCCTCCTCCCTTTCCCTGTTGCCTGGGAGAGAAATCAGTGGGTGGAGTGGGTGGAGACCCACTCCTGGCCCCTGGTTCGGAGAGCCGGAGATGATGACGGGGGAAAATATTTCTCCCTATTTCACTGTTGTGTTTTAATTTATATTCATCTGGAGAGTGGCAGATTAGAGGTTGTGAAACTATCAGGGAAAAACAGCTTCTAAAAATAAGCGTTGCAAGCAGGATGGGCGAGATTTGGAAGGAGGGCGCCTTGCGTTTTCTCCCGAGGTGAGAAGACAATGGGGTAATTATCCAACAAATGGCGCTGGCTCTTGGAGGAGCAGCAGGGCCAAATACCCATGCTGCCTGTTCACCCACTCAGCTACAAAGGGGCATTTGAGAGCCCTGTAAAGGATATTTTCAGATTAGCTGGAGGGAAGATGCTGTTTCAGAAAAGGAACGGTGCAGACATTCTTTCTTTCCTGGCAGAAGCTCTGGTTGTCCTCGTGGAGATGCCCAGGGCAATTGGGGCACCAGGCTGCACGTCAGTAAGTGGTCAGAGTGTTGCTGGCGCTAGTACCTCTCTCGTCAGACCTGTCACCGCCTGCCCCCCTCCCCCGCCGGCCTGTTACCCTGGGCCTGCCACCTTCCCGACCCCACCCATGTTTATGTCCTGACCCCATTACTCATGTGACCCTTTGGCAAGTTTCCTAAACTCAAGACTCAGTTTCCCAGTTTTTAAAATGCATTGAATAATAAACCTTATCTCATAGATTGGTTGGGATTAAAAAATAGAATTAAGTATTGCAAAGGACCTGGAACATGTCAAAGGTCCAGGGAATATAAGTTTTCTTCATGGTATTAGCACGTCACAACTGGCAAAGCTATTTAATAGGGTGTTCCTGGACACTGAGAAGCTTTTAAGACTCAAAGAAATGAATCACTAATAGTTGAATTTCAGGCCACAGGAAAGATAATTTTCGAGAGGTGAAACTTTCTGGTGGTGTTCAAATTCTGCTCTGGAGGTGACCATTCCTTTAGCTTATTTGTGAGGCCAGCTCTGGATTGTCATGAAGTAGAACAAGGAAAAGGGAGAGGTGCAGTTTATTTTTATTATTTTGCAGTTTATACCACATTTTCAGATGCACACTCTCGTTTGGCCCCCAAATAGGTTTATCAAGTAGCCATCAAGGCCACGAGCACTGTGTACAAGATGAAACCAGAAGTCAAAATTAAGTTCCTTTCTCAAATGTTAAAACCAGGAGTCCTAAATCCTGTTTTTCAATCCCCAGTGAGATGTAACAGGGTACTCATCCCTAGGTTGTCAGAAGACACTGGGGTACGGCCCTCACAGAGGGAGTCCTTGGGTGTTGCCAAAGGAATTATTAAGGGGTAGACGTGTGTTCATCTGGAGAGTCATTTTGCTGTAAGACTGGATAATGGGAGGCCAAAAAAAAAAAAAAAAGTCCCAGGATTTCTTCTGTCCCAAGACCTGGTCCCTTTGTGCTGAGGGCCCCAAAGCTGGGCTCCGCTTCTGTGACACGTCTCAGAGAGGGGAGCAGGTCAGAGAGGCTGTCGTGATGGCTCTCGGCAGAGGTGGGAAGGAAGGACCTGGGGACTAAGTGCTTTCCTTCCAGGGGGCCTAACTGAAGGTGAGGGTGTTCCTGCAGGTTGCTGAGATAGGACGGACACGAGAGGGACTCTTGCAAACACCTAGTGTCTAGTTCCTGATAGGGACTTAACAGACAGCTGCTGGGTGAAAGTCACTGATAAGGAAACTAAGGCATGTGCCTCTGTGTAATTCAGGGGCCAGCTCCAGTGTGGACACCGGTCTCTGAGAACCATTCGATTCCTGACTTGGAAGGGGCCTTAGGGATCGAGTAGCCTAATGTCCTTACTTTCCTCTTGAGGAAACCGGCCCAGAGTCGGGTAGCAACCTGCCTCAGCCACGTGGCTTGTCTTTGCTGACTGGCAGCCTCCCCGCCACACTCCCACGATGCCCCTGGCAACAGGATTTCATGATATATCCATGGCGGACACAAGACGACCTCAAGCCCCACAAGCAACCTCAGCGGCATTTCCCTAAAATAACTGTTGTGATCAGCTCCATGTGCTAGAGGTACTGGGGGATTGGTGGGGGAAGAAAAACCTATTAAACTCGCCAATTGCCCATTTATTTCAGTCCCAGCTCTTGAGAAAGCTGCTTCTGAATGATGGTATGTGCTCTGGAATTGCTATAATTAGTCAGCTTGTTTTGGGCCACCCTGTTCCAGGGTAAGACCATCAGGTAGGAAATAACATGACCGATAACCGAGGAACAAAAATGCAGTCAGTTCCACATGGCAAGCCGTCTGCAAGCTATTTAACAAGGGGCTGTCTTTTGCTTCCGCAACCTGGTAGAATGCCCAGATTGGCTACACGGTTTTAAGTGCCAAATAAAAACAATGCTATTACCACTACTAAAAATAATAGCTTTGGTTTATTGAGCACTTATTGTGTACCAAACACTCTGCTAAGAGTTGTGCATGCCTTCTCTTCGTCGAATCCTCACAATCAGCCTATGAAGGACAGATATTACCCCTCATTTGCCCAAGAGCAGAATTAAAGTTCTGGGGGGTTCAGTCATTCACCTACTTAAGATCGCTTAGTTACTAAGTCGTACAGCTGGGACTCGCACCCAGGGTGTTTGACTCTAAGACCCAGCGTCTCTCTCCTGGGGGCTGTAAAGTTAGCATGTACATGCAGTCAGATCTGCAGAAAAAAGGATTTGATGATCTCATAAGGGCTCATCGAGTATGCGGCTCAGCCCATGTTTTTCCCAGTTGATTACCAGATGAAGACGTTGCCGTAAGTTTCAAGGCCAGGTTGCATGAAAAATAAGTGTCTTTGTGTGCTAGAACCATACCCAGCTCAGCAAGACGCTCACATAATGAGGGACACACACAAACAGGAGGAAAGTGCACCCCAGCGCCTCCCACTTCACACCCGCTGTGGGCACGTGCCACCAAGTGGCACTTCTAGAGGGACCATCCCACCCTTTAAATTACTCCTCTCTCTCCTGTGTTGCTCATTGTACTATTTGGTTGTTTGCCAAGCATCTGTAGTTAAATTCTTTCGAGTTAAATACATCTATGAAGGGATTCCACTAAATTATCCCCCAAGGTTCCAACTGACAAGTGAAACAAACAAACATAAAGCAAAGTGAGTTGCTTGGCTTAAAAGGGCCAGGGGTGTCAGTTTTTCTCAGACCATGAGTTTTGCTCATGTGTCACTTTGGTAGGGTGCCCTCTGCCCTTCTTGCTTCCCCTCTCTGCCTGCTGGGTCGTCAGGAGCCACCTTCTCATACACTCCCATGGAGCCTGTGCTTACATCATGCATTCATTCCACAAACATTGACTGCACGCCTGGTCTGTGCCAGGCACAACGCCTGGGAGTTGAGCATGTGGCAGAGAACAAGGCACAGGACCTCATCTCAAGGAGTCACACCTACTGCAGTGGAAGGGACAGAGGAGAGAATCAGTGGGTACAAGGCAGCTTGGACACTTGCTGGACTTTCAACAAGCAGATGCAATCCACGTGCCTAACCAGGGTGACCAGCGGTCCTGGTTTGCATGAGACTGCCCTGATTTTGCACTGAAATTCCACAAACCAGAAAGTCCCTTAGCAAAGGGACAGTGGCATGAGAGAGTGGCATGGTTAGAGTAGAGGGTCAGTGTCAAGGAATGGTAGGAGAGGAAGTGAAATGGATTCAGTGGAAAGTAGGGGCACAAAGTCTGTGCCTAGTTATGCTGTGGGTCGTCAGTTCACTAGAACCTACTTTTAGGAAGAACAGGGAAACCGTGGGTGCCTGATGCTTGGAGGTACTTCGGAGACGGATTCCAGAGATGCACAAAGAGGCATGCTCTGTGGCACACACCTGCCGTGGTTCCAGCCGTCCTCACCTGTACCCCTTGCTGACGTCCTCACACGGCCACAGCATGTGCTTCAGAACTTCTTGCTGTTCCTCAAGTTCTCAGTCCTAATCTACAAGGCAGGTGACACCAATGCCTTTGAGAAGAAGGGGCCCCAAGGCCAAGTCGACCTTCACCGCAGTGCCAATTGGGACGTCTGTGGGCTTTCCCACTTACAAACTGAAGGACTGTGCCAATTTTGGAACTTCCCTGATCCTCAGTGATCTGTAAAATGGGGGTGGCAATATCTTTTTTGCAGGGATATTGTGAAGTCCAAATAAGAGAATATCCACACAAGTACCTGGTCCAGTGTCAGCAAGGGGTATGAGTTGGAGGGAGAGACCATTGAGCTGAATCTCACTGTCGGAGGTCTTCACAGAGAGGAGGATGGGGTCCTTAGCCTGGGTCAGCACAGATGAAGACCTGAAGCCCTGAAGAAGCCCATGATTGAGGGGGTGGTGAATGCTGCCTGTGGCTGTTGCATGGGACCCTTTTCCTCACCCCCACCCAATAAGCCTGCCTTACCTCCAGTGCCCTCTGACCCTGTGAGGACCTAGAATCTGCAGAGCCATCATTGACACCTTCTCATCCTCACCCAACACAATCAAACATTCGGCATTCCCTGTTGATGCCACCTCCAAAGTCTCTCTTGAATCTGCGTCTGTCTGCCTCCAGCCCATGCTAGGGAGCATCAGCTCTGTCCCTTGCATCCACTCTGCCACTTCCAGTCCATCCTACACGCCGCCTGCCCCAGTGACCCGTGGATAATGCAAAGCTGTTAGATAGATTCCTCTTACTCTTGGGAAACCCAGCCACCAAACCACCTTAGTCCTGTAGGGAGCGGGGTGTGGATTGCTATGGGCCCTGCCCACCTTTCAGCCTCCCCTTGAGCTGTTTTCTTCCTCCTCCTCCCCTCCTGCTGCGGTGGCCTTGATGAGTTCCTGGAACACATCTCACCCCTCCCCCACCCAGAACCACAGCTTGCAACCCACTTCCTCCCTAGTTATTCTAGTTAACTCCTGCCCATCACTCAGGTTTTAGCATAAATGCCTCCACCTCTGTGTGTTCCGCAACATTCTCAGTCTGCGTATTCCATTTGCAGGTGGTTTTAGATAAGTGTCTTTGGATTTGGGGAGAAAGTGTCTTGAGAGGCAGTGTGGCTCAATGGTAGGAGCATGGGCCCTGGAGCCAGAGTGCCTTGGCTCAGAACCTGTCATGACCACTGACTGGCCGTGTGACATTGGACAAGTCATTTCCCTGCTCTGTGCCTCAGTTTCCCTGTCAGTACAAAGAGATTGAATAGTATCCATCATGGTGGGTTGTTGTGAGGATTAATGAGTTAATATTGGCAAAGCCCTTACTAGCACCATGCCTGGCCCGTAATAAGGGTTAGCTTAGCATTTGTTACATAACGAAAACGAGTTGTCCCTGAGCATTTTGCTCACGCCCGAGATGGGGCACCCATGGTGTTGCATTTGGTCAGATGTGCTTGTATCCGCAACCCTCGATCATAAGGCCCTTGTGAGGGCAGGGACTAAGGCTTATGCATCTCTCTGTACACTGGTGCCAAGAAAGGTGTCCAGTGCACAGTGGATTCTCAGCAAATGGAGTTGGAATGGAACAATAAGGTGAAAGAAACGACATGGTGAAGAAGACTTGACATGCCAAGGATGATCCTGGAAGAAGCAGGTACCAGAGGCAGGCCTGCATGCTTAACCCTGCCCACACCTGTTAGATGACAGGCCAGAAAGACAGGGCCTGAGGTCAAACCTTTTGGGTTTTAGTGAACCGCCTTCTTGGGAATACTGAACATCACTGGGTAGATTCACCCAAAATTTCCATCTGAATTTTCTGAAACAGCTCAGTCCTCAAAAAGAGAGCCCGTGTTGCACGTAAATTAACAGACAATGAAACTCAAGGAGTAATCTAGAATGGCTTGGAAATGTCACTTTAAAATGCCCTCTTTAAGTATGGAGGGAATTAAGATATTTGATTAGCAGATAAATCTCCCAGAAAATAAATGAGAAAATACTCAGTTTTCTTGCTTCAATAGCACTTTTTGGAGAGCTATTAAATTACCAATACTAAGTAGGAAAAAAGAGGTGTCATTAAAAAAAATTGATTTAGGACAACTTGCTAAGAGATATTTTTACTCAATGAACATGGTATTATCGGAGTCAGCTGTGATCTTTAACTCCCCAGATTTACTTAAAAAATAGATGGAGAACTATCTTTCTACTTTGTATCTGTGGTTTATTTTTGGCAGTGGAGTCTGAAGGCTGAATAGTGACATGACAGTGAGAGACACAGAGAAGGGACAGAGGTTCACCCTGACTGCAGGCACCCCTCTGACCCCCGCCCGTGTCGTGTGAGTGTGTGTGTGTGTGTGTGTGTGTGTGTGTGTGTGTTGCTGTTCCTGGGAAACCTCTGCCAGGTGCAAAATCCCCTTCTGCCTTCAGAATCGTAGGAGTCAGGTTGTAAATTGCAGGGCCAATGTGTCAATTGCTTACTTGTCAAACATCAGATCTGAGCCGTTGGGGCTGGCAGATAGCTTAGACCAGCTCTCCCCAGCTGTTACTTCGCTGGTCTGCATTTGTAACTTTTGTTACAGTTTCTTAATCCCTATACCTTCAGTAACCTGGTGTTTGACAGAGGAAGCGTTGTATCTCAGCTCTACATAGTCAATATGATTTGCATATAATAATAATAATGCTAAAATGAATTAAAGATAATTTAAATATTTACTCCCTTTTTGAAGAATTTAGTTTGCTCTATATATCCACGGTGGAAAGACCATAGTTTATGCTGGAAATCACATTCACCGCCTAGAGAACCACCCAGCCACCTGCTCACCGAGGGAAGGGCTCCCCTAACACGTCCCTGACTGAGGTTATGCGGCTGGCCAGGGTCTGCGGCTCAGAAATCATCCACTCAATCTGTGCGAGCCTTGGAATGAGAAGTGAATTGCTCAAGGAAGCCTAGTTAGTGGCAGAGCCAGGCCTCAAAAAACAGGTTTCCTGATGCCTAACCCTGGACCCTTTCAAAAGTCCCCAAACCCAGGGTGAGGGACGGGTCTTGATCATTAGCTCCACAAAGTTTTCTGTTTGTTGTAGATGTTAACAGTCAGATGTCGGCTCCAAAGTATGGGATGTGTTAATACTTCTCAGGGCATTGGAGGGGACGTCCAGGGTCTGGTGGTCTCTGGCTGCCCCCAGGAACACTCTGCTCAGTGTGCACAGCCAGAGCAGTGGAGGGGGCGGTGCCCAGCACTTTAGCAAGTGACTCGAGTGCTTTTCATGGACAGTTTCTTACCCTTACGACAACCTTAGAGAGAGGTGTTAATTGCCCGTTTTAGGGCTGAAGCAATGAGGCCCAGAGAGGTTAGGTAACTTATTGAAGACTCAGGTCTGCCTAATTCTAAAGCCCAAGGAAGCTCTTTTCATCACTCCATAGGAGAGGGCTTGACTGGACGTGGAGAGGGGCGGAGCATTAGCTGGAGAGGGTGATGAGGTCCGTGGAAGCTTTCCCCCAGCTCATTTTACTGTGGTTATTTTCAAAGGAGAACATCTGCAATGCACGGGCAACCTCTAAAAGGGGCAGAAGAACCGGCTTCCGTTAGTCACCTCTAGGCTGGAAACTGGGTGGCTGGGGACAGGGTCGGGAGGGAGACTTTTTACCGTATACCATTTTGTACCTTCTATGATTTTATACATGTGAATGTATTACCTTATTAAAAATAAATAAAATTAAAATTTCATAAAGGAAAAGAAGACAAAGACAGTGCACGCACTTGCTGAAGAATTTAGTCTGTACCAATGGAACACAGAGCACAATGACATGTCACGTTCTGCTCTGACCCCCAAGCCCTCGTGCCCCATTGCCCCAAGTCAGCCATTGCTCTTGTTCTAGAGACACTTCGTGCACATACAAGCTTTGGAGAAGGGATAAGATTTTGCAAGGCCAACAGGAAGGAGGCGAGTGTTATGGGTGAAGGACGGATTCTTAATTTTCAAGCAACAATTGATTTGTGCTGACCACACGCTAGATACTGCTAGATATAAGATGTTTCTTCATTTGTTCGAGTAAACATGTACTATTCACCTACTGTGGGCCAGGATTGTCCTAGAGCCTGCGTTACTTAGATTGTAGACACTCTCACATTTTTCTGCCTTATTTTGCAGAGAAGCAAACTGAGGTCTAGGGAGGTTAACTGACTGGCTAGTGAGTGGCCAAGCTGGAGGTTTAATGTTGGTTTTCTGACCCTAATTATCGTACTTTCCCTCACTAACAACCGGAGAGCGACGGTACAGAAGGAGAAATGCATGAGGCACGTTTGAGAGATAAAATATAGGGCAGTCCATAAAAGATGAATTGGGCACCAGACCTGAGGTCTATTCTAATTGTCCAAGCCTCATACCCTTGTAACAAAACAATTCGGTAAGAAAAGATGACATTTCTGTGGTCTGAAATTTTATGTCTCATGCAAGCAGTATTTATTTTTTCCTGCAAATTACAATCTGCATTGACATTATTAAGGAAATCACATGGACCCAGCAGAAAATGAAGAATCCAATTGATTATTTTTATTGCTGTAGAAGGCCTTTGTAGGCGGGCTAGGCAGAGACCCAATTTCATTTGCTTGTAATATTGCAAACGCTGCTAATTGCCCGTCTTTAGCAAAGGATAGAGACAAAGGAACAATCAAAGGTATTTATTAGAAATTATGTTTGGAAAAATTAGCTTCACATTTCAGGGCCTGCGTCTCAGTGCAGAACACCAGAACTCTGTGCACTAATAAACGACAGTCATGACATCACCTTGTCTACTGTGTGTACAGTTGTTTCTGACAATGTCACTATAGTACTATTGAATTGATTATTTTCAGGCTGATTATTTTTTTCCTGCAGAGGTTCAGCTAGATTGCCATTCAATTCAATTTAGTAGTTATGACAGTTGGAATAACTACATTGCATCTTAATGTGTGTGTCTCATGCATAAATCACATTGTTTGCCAAGCAATAATGAGCAGAGAAGCTGCTAGGAGACTGAAAATCAGTGCTGGATAGAAGGCCGGGGCTTCTAGCTGGGAAAGTGGGGATTCATCGACCATTGGAAAGTCCAATGGGCCCAGGCTTCAAATCTGGGGTCCAGAGCCCATCAGAATGTGAGCCACATGGTTGGTGCTTAATGTAGGTTTTTTTGACATGATATCCTTTTTATGTTTATAAAAGTTGCCTTAACTCTCTAGTCTGATGGGCATTTTCCCATTCATTCATTTAATCATTCATTCATTCCTGATGGCTCAGTGCTGCTGGAGGTATGAATAGTTATTGCCCACTGAACTATAGTCCTGTAGATGTTACAAAGCAGTTGCATGGTAATTCTAGCAGTGCAAGATGCCGTTGGGAGAGGCAGCAAGAGTTCAACTCTTGGCTCTGACATTTACCGACTATAGGACCTGGGGCAATTTGCATAATCTCCCTAAATCCTAATTTTCTGATCTGTGAAATGGGGATAAATCACAGTAATACCTACATTATAGGGTTGTTAGAGCATTAAATGAGAGTGAGCTTATAAAGTGCCTGGCTCTCAGCTCAAGAAATGTGAGCTATTATGATTACTTATTATTCCAGTTCAGTCATCACTTCTAGGTTAGAGGCAAGACAGGTGGGGATGCGGTTATCAGAGACGGCTTTAGGATGAGCCAGGCTTGGGTGCACTGAGCTGTGAGGAGGAGATGGGCCTTTTAGGGGGCAGAAGCTGAAAGCCAGTGCCTGGGGCAGGTGGGTATGAGGTGGGTATAGGTTGCAGGCCCCTCTGGCTGGAGAGGAGGGAGGTATGTAGACCAGATCACAGAGAGATTGTGGACCCCTGTAGACTGCCACACAGTTCAAATTTTCCCCAAGAATGAGGCCAGTTCTCCTGGGTCTAGAAGTGACATGGTAAAAATCAGTCACTTGAGCCTGGCTCCACTGAAGATCAAAGATCTTATCCTATAAATGAAACTCAATCACTTCTCAGCCAGGCAATGACCTAAATTAAAGCCAGCAGAAAACACAGGCATTTTCTAACTTTCACATCATCTGTCTCTAAGACTTTGTGGGAACTTCCAACGGAGGACAGTCAGGGTGAACGGTGACATGTCTTCTACAAGTGCAAAGGGGGAAGCACTAGCAGTGACGTTCTAATCCTTTTACTTCCCTCTGTGTGGAGTTTTGCACCACTGAAGATGACATGGCGAGTATTTCCCCCCAAATTATTACGCTTCGAAGTCGCTTTGGCCAGTAGCATGTCTCTGAGCTCCACCCACATTTCCTCTCTCTCAGCCTTTCTGGGTCTGTCTCCAGGAGTCCCATCCCCTGGGCCAGCCGCTCTGCAGAGCTGGGCTCCAGCCGGTTGCTACCGCAGTCTCAGCTCCCCTTCCTCTCTCACGTCTCTCTTCAGCTGCAGCAGCTCACGCAGCCTCAGAAGCACTCTACCCCATCCAAAGATACTTCTTGGCAGAGAACATCAAGACAGATCTTGTTCTAAAAGGTAGGAGATGGCAGAGCCACTTTCTTCCCTGGAAGAAAGTCTACATCCAGACTACCTGCTGGCTTCATCCTCCAATGCCTGTGGACTACAGTTGAAGGAGGAAAATGTCTTTAAAAGGAAAATGTGGCCGCCTGAAGGAGCTTGGAGAAAGGTCCCACTCAGCTCAGCAAACACCTACTGAATGGGGGCCCAGCCCGGTGTTGCTGGGTGCAAGACCCACCAGTGCCGAGCCTCTGGGGCTGAGTTAGGTTGAGCCTGAATTGAGTCACGGGGCAGGGAGAGCCCTGGGCACGACGCAATTCGACAGAAACAGAAAGCCTGCGAGCTGGAGGTGGAACACGCTTCCCTCTGAGCTCACTGCGAAACAGGCGGCAATCGCAGAACGTTTTACAGCCCCCAAGCATAGAGACACACACTGTCTATTTGATTCTCACTGTGGCCCTGCGAGAAACGAGCTCTCAGGCTTGTTTCCTAGGTGAGAAAATGGAAACTCGGAGAGGCTAACTGGCTTGCCCAAGGTGTCCCAGAGCTGGCACCTGGAGGAGTCGGGGCTTCTGAGAGTCCAACTGCACACCTTGGCTCCATGCTGCTATCATCTGGAATGCAGCCAGCAGGCCGAGGCCCACGCTGGGGGACTGACCTCAGGCATGAGCTGTGTGACCAGCTTAGCTCTGTGTGAGTCACTGAAACTGTTTTGGCTTCATTTTACCCAGCTGCATGCGGGAGGGAACTGACTCCAGCTCGCACCTTCCCAGAAGGAAAGCAGAACTACTTGGCACACAGGAGAAATCAGGAGGAGCAGACTACACACTTCCTGTGCATTCTGTCCCTTGGAAGATGGTATGTGCAATGTGATGTTAGACTAAATGGGACAGCAAAGGAAGCCTATTAATATCGCGTGTGTCTCCTGCATATCGCATCAGGCTCTGCCTGAAGAACCTGGCCTGCTTTCTTCTCAGTTGGACTCCGGGGGCCACCTAGCACTCAGTTGTCCCAGAGACCCTGAGAACCCAGGTGCCAGAGCAGATAGGTCTGGGCTGGAAGCCCGAGTCCACTACTGCTGAGCTGAAGACCTTGAGCAGATAATTTAACTTAGCTGAGACTCAGTAGCTTTATCTGTAAAATGGGGACAGATAGGCATATCCTCTTCTCAAGGTGGTCGTGAAGAGTGAGACAAAGCATGGGACATGCTTGTCATGCTGCCTGGCGTAAGAACTGTCCCATAAATGACGTGTCATTCTCATTGATAGCATTCGTTTAGAGATTACATTGTGTCAGGCCCTGTGCTACCCACTTTCCATAGATTAACTCATTCGATCCTTTTAAATGACGGAATCCAGGCAAAGAGCATCACATAGTTCCTGACACATGGCAAGTGCTCAGAGTGGTGCCTGTGGTTCATGTAATGTCTTGCACCGTTGAGCCTGCCCAGCCTGGGCCCGTCCATGGGGACCAAATGCCAAATGCGGTCCCTCAATGCCTCCCTTTGTTGCAAGCCCATTCATTGCTCAAGGCCTGGCTCAGGAAGCCACTGCTTCACGGTTTGTGGCTTACTGGTATAGACATGTGAGCCAGAGGCTGCAATGTAGTTCCAGGAGTGCCTGAGCATGAGGGGGGGGTTTGTGGGGAACCAGAGGGGACAGTCACCTCTGGTGTGAGAACAGGAAGGTCAGAAAAGGTCTGCAAAGAAGATAATACTCAAGTTGGGTCTTGAAGGAAGAACACGAGTTTGTCGGGCAGAGGCGGGGAAAGACGGTATATTCAGGAAGGCGTGGTCATTGGAGTCGGTCAGGGAACAGGCAGGGGCAGGTGATGGCGGGCCTTGGTGGCCAGGCTGAGTTTGCATTTTCTTTGGAGGCATTGACAGGAGCTATTGACAGATTTTAAGCAAGGAAGAGATATGATTAAATTGGCTTCTTGGGAAGATCACTAGGATTGCAGTGTGGAGGACAGATGGAACAGGGCAGCCGGCTTCAGGCCTAGGGCAAGAGCACAGGTTGGCGTCTGAAGAGGGCGGTGGCGATGGGGGGACAAGTGGGGACGCATTTAAGAAACAGACAGGAGCCAGGTTGACTGGACTTGCTGAGGACTGCAGGGAGTGGGAAGGGAGAAACTTCCACTGTGGGAAAGTCTGGTTTGGGGGAAGGCCTCACACACCGCACGGAGTGATGGCTGAGAAGGGGCCACTGCAGGAGGCATTTGAGAACTCATTAGTTTGCTCAGAAACTAGATGGAGAGATGGTAGCTGGAGATGGCCCTTCCTCTCTTTTGGCTGCTGGATGGAGGCGCTGAATCCGTGGGGACCTGGGTGGAGTGGACAGGAGACTCACTGGCTAGTGCTGTCTGCCTCAGCACAGGGGTGGCTTTGAGAAGCCAGGGGAGGCAGGGGGGCCAGAGTGGAGGAGGCTGTGTGCTGAGAGTGAGACAGTATGGGGACAGGACTCGGGCGTCACTTCTGACCAAGGGAGACAACTTGGGGCAGCATAACCTTGTGAGTGATGCTTTTCAGGGCCACTGGAGCAAGATATTGACACCGGCCCATAAGGCACCTGGCTGCACAAGAACCAGACTGTTGGATCCAACCTCTGCAAGCCAGAAAAGACCCCCACACTGACCTTACCCTGACTTTTCCCTCATTATAATCTTATTTTAAAAATCACACCCAGGGGTGGAGATTTAACATGCTAATGAGACATGCAACGCATGAATGAGGACGCCTGTGACAGAACTACGCAGGTGCAAGAGAATCTCTGCTGCTGCTGCGTGCTCACCTTTCTCCCTTTTCCTACCTCAGCCTCTTTGTGACTCTCCTTGAGCTCCCCTCGGGGAGCCGGCCTGAGGCCTTTTTCCTTTGTGTCGTCTCCCTTGCGCTCCAGCCTGAGCCCCAGTGACGCCTGGCCTGTGACTCCTGATCGGTCTCTTGTTAATTTCTACCACACAGAGCCCAGGGTCCTGCGCCAATAACAAGAGGAGAGTTGAGGGGCCCGAGAAAGATCAAGAAAGCTGTCACCCTCACAGTGATCCTGTGAGTCTCCACGGAGGAGATCTCTTTGTGTTCCTGAATGCCAAACTGGATGTGGTCCCAACATAAGGGACACTTCGTTTCCTCGCCTACAAAATGCTGGTAAACCACTGACATCAAGGGTGGTGGGTGCCGGGGTGAGAGATGCACGTAAAGCTCTCTCTGCTCCGGCACAGAGGATACGTTTCCCAGTGGTCAGGATGCACCTGAAAGACCCGGCCCCTCTCTCTCCATCTAAGGTTCCATGCTCCCTGCGCCAGTCCCTGGAATTTCAGCAGAGGAGGGTTGGTTGCTTCATGTTTGATGTAGAAGGACTTCGGATCAAGCAGCTTAGATGTTACCCTCCCACAGCACATCTTTCGTGGGTGGATCGAGGTGTCTGATGTGGCTACAAAATGTTTTAGCTGACAATGAGTCATCATTTGAAAAGGTGGTGAGTTAACCAGGTTTGCTTTAACACAAGACAAGATAAAGAATGCAAAACAGCTGTCGTCTGCCAGGGACATTGGAGCGCCTGGACCTGGCTTGTCTAGGTTGGCGATGGCCAGGACTCTTCACCTTATGGGAGGCAGCTTGGTACTTTGGCACGCCTGGGAGATTCAGAGTCAGGGAACCTGGGATGGAGGTTGATCCCTTCCCAGCTGTGTGACCTTGGACAAGTCACTTAATCTCTAAGACCCACTTTCCTCCTTCAAAGTGCTATTTAAAAGATTGCAGGAGATGCTGAATGCAAAGCCCCTAACTGCCTGGCGTGTAGTAAGTAACGGGAAATTCTGGCCAAATCTATAGCTGAACCAGCTGATGCCAGAAAAATATTAACTGGAACAGTTTCTTCTCCTCCTACCTCCCTGCTGCATCTTCGGCTGCTGTCCCCAGACGGTTCCCCTGGGGATCTGTCTGTGGGTTGTCACTTTGTCTGCGCGCCTTTCATCCTCCCAAGTCTCATTATTCTCACAGGAAGTGGGTGGGTAATGGGCTTCTCTGTTGTTCCACTGGCCTCCCAGTGAGTCTTACTGTTTTGCTTTCCTCACCATGGGGGCTTCTCACACCCTCTAATGACTGTTTTCCTTTCAGAAATGGCATATTTTTAGACAAAAGCATTTCCTGTGGCTCATCTCTGATTCCCTTGCAGATCTCTGGTTTCTCATCAGGTTTCCCCGCCTCTCTCTGGTCACAGACAACCCTCCCCAGCAGCAGCATGAGCGCAGGAAGTGCTGGAACCACAGGACCAGCGGCCTTCCTGCGCTGAGCTGATACTGAGCGCTCGTGGGCCAGGGACAGGGTGCGGGGATCCTTGGTTGAGGCGTGGGGTGGGAGCAGCTGGCCCCACAGTGGCTGTCATATCTGACTCCTCCACTGTCCAGCTTCTCTCGGCCAATGTTAGAGGGTGGGGTGTTGGTGCTGGTGGTTTCAAAGTTACCTAAACCATGCCCTTTTCTTAGCCAAACCCAAGTTGAAATGACTCCCTACCCTCTTATGAGCAGCCATAGTCAGACATCCCTGGGTTTGAATCATGGCTTTGCTGTTGGCTGGCTTGGTGAGTCACTTAAATGCTCTAAGCCTCGATTTCTTTTTTTGTAAAATGGGGACAATATTGTTACATAGATAGTGAGGGACTCTGGGTCTCCTAGGGATGAAAGTGGGTGCCTTGCCTTGGTGCTGCCTTAAGCAATTGCCCCACCTGGGAAGAAGGACAAGGGCAGGCTCCAGGTCCCTGTCTTGGTGCTGCCCACAGCTTAATCCTGTCCCAAGTGACTGCCACACCTGGGGGAGGAGGGAACACCCTGCGAATATGCCAATCAGAACTTAGTGTGCCAACTGCAAAAGGATGCAGAGGACCCTCTAGCCCATGGGCCAAGTGGCATAGGTACGA
>CAUYRT010068875.1:0-29314 GCA_963574885.1 Lepilemur ruficaudatus
GAGCAGGGCAGAGCGTGACCCAGACCAGGGTTTCTCACCCTCGGCACCATAAACATTTGGGGCCAGGTGATTCTTTCCTGTGGGGGCCCCTCCTGGCATTGAGTGACGTCTCTGGCTTCAACATGCTAGGTGCCAGCAGCACGCCGACGGTGACAACCAAAACTTCTCCAGACATTAGCAAATGTCTCCTGGGCGCAAATCGTCTGGGTCGAGAACCAGTGATCCAGATAATTCCAGACGCCTATGTCTACCTGCGGACATACCCAGAGCTCAAGCTGCCGAGAGTTTTAGTTCACCCTGACCAGGCTTTCTTGGAAGTGGGTGACACCACTACACGGCACCAGCTCCCAGCTGTGTGCAGCAGGACAAGGGACTTCTTTTCCCTAAACCTCAGTCTCCTCATCTGTGAAACAGGAATCCTTATCGCACAGATTGCTGCAGCTGAAACAAGAGAGAATTCACACAGAGGAGCACGCGGCCCCGGGCCACGTACACAGAACGTGCCCCCTCGGTGGTGCCATCCCTGTCGGGACGAGCGTAACTTCTCCAGCCCCTCACTCATGTTGCACGTGGAGCACCAGGCTTGGCCGGGGATGCTCGATGGCAACTCTGCCGCCAGAGAACACCAGGCAATGCCTGGAGACACTTCTGGTTGCCACACTCAGGGTATGTGCCGCCGGCGTCTGGGCGCCCTGCCATGCACAGGACGGCCAAGAACTCCCCCGGCCCCACGCGGCCACAGTGCCGACACTGAGAAATCCGGCTTTGAGGAAGGAGTGTGGGACCGCTGCCTCCCTCCATTCTCCCCTCCGTGATTCGCGTCTCTGGGAGGGGAAGCAGCAGAGATGGGCAAGGAGACGGGGCCCGGCCATCAACCCTGCGCCTAAATTTTGCCATCGCGGGAAGCCCAGAATAAATGCCTTTAACTTCTTCACTAAATATGAACTAAACATCCAAAGCCAAATTAGTGGTCTGGTTTCCTCTTTTAAAATAATTTTTGAAGGCCCTCCCACGGCTGACAATCTTCTAGATCCACACGATGACTCACACATCATCCCCGGGCCAAGACCAGGCGCCCGGGTTTTAAAGGCGAACAACCAACCGCACGTTTATCTCAGACGGGCTGCTGGTGACTCAGGCCAAAGATAGCCGTGGGGTCTGAACATGAAAGCATCAGGGGTTTTTTCCCTTTCCCCTTCGCCCAACCGGTGCTCAACGACATGGCCGTAGGAAATCACGCCCCCATCCCAGCTTCCTTTACGCTGGAAGGGGCTCGGGCAAGTTTAGAAGTTCTGTCCAATATAAATACTGTATCAACTATCTCCTCCCATGAGTCATTTCCTCCCACCGAGTTCATCACAAGTTTATTTCGTTCCCATATTATGGCGAGATTACGCCATAAATTTACAGAGATCGGCTGGCTGTGTGGCATTGTTTCGGGGCCTCATCTTTTCCCACTGTGGTCTGTGTCTGGCACCTGCTCAAAGGCACAGGCCTCTTTCAGTGCGACGACTAAAAGATCACAGTGGCATGATCTATACCAACGATCCAGCTTCAGCGTTCCACGTGGGAAGGGGCAGAAGGCATGGGAACATCTTGTACACGACAAAAGCAGAACAGAGACACAACTTTCCTTCAGAAAGACAAGCACACAAGACCCAAAGAACTGGCTTCTGTAACCTTGCCTAGGAGACAGAGACTCACGCAAAGAAATGACCTTGCTTTGTGGTTACGGGAAGAAGCTGCCAAGTGTCGTGCACGAGCTCACACACGCTTAAAAGGCTTAATGGAACAGACAGGATAGCGCCAAACTGTTAGCTGTCAGCGGTAGATAAACCAACCAGAGAGCAGCTTTATAAATGAGCTGGCACTTCCTCACATCGGGTAATTGGACAGTCATTTGCATGTAGCATGCGGGTTATAGGAACATATCCGAACAGGGTTCTCAGCCTCGGCACAAGGAACAGGTGGGGCCAGGTCATTCTTTGCCGTGGGGTTTGTCCTGTGCGTTGCAGGATGCTGAGCACTAGAGGCCAGCAGCACCCCCCACCTGGGGTGGTGTCATGTTCAAATGCCTCCAGGATGCAAAACACCACACACCAGAGGAGTACAGTGAGAGTGTGCAAAGTGGGGAACTAGTCCAAAAGCCCTGGACACTCATTTCTACCCACCGAAACCAAAGATAAAGAGAGGTTGGAAAATGAAAAAAAATTAGCAAAATAGTACGTATTTAATTAAAGTCAGCCTCACAAAGACAGATGCTGACAGTATTATTTTTATTAAGCCAAAGATGAGAAACAGCCTAAGCAACCAAAAAGAGAAAAGTTAATGAAGTAAGGGTATGTTCTTTCAGCAAAGCACCATACACACATTAAAAATCCCATTCTTACGGGATTTTCCCCTAAAATCCCATTTTCATGATAGGACAAAATTCTTATCACAGACATACAGTTCAATGAGGGGAGAAGTTTAGAAAGTCTCATATGATGCCGATTTTATGAAAATGTATGTGAATATTTACACTCTGTATGCTTAGAAAAAAGACTGAAAGGAAATCCCCTGAAAAAGTGAGAGTCTTGGGTGGTGAAAATGGAAAGGAATAGTTTTAATCCCCTTTTCCTTACATATTTATTTGTTCTAATGCCTTCACTATAAATGTCAATTTTTTTTATAGCCTGGGGAGGGGGGGCATGCTCTGTTAAAATAAAAACAGACTTGCTCATCTGGCAATATCCCACACTTCTAGGCATAGAGTCCCTTTTCTTGCTGTGGGAAGACATACGAGTCACCTCTTATAAAACACGCCACGTGTCTGGGAACGAGAGTCCTTTACGACTAATCGAAGGTAGTGTATACCACTCACTTATTCTAGAATGGCCAATACTGGGGACTATTCCTTGATGACTCAACCCTCAAATGACCTCAGCAGAGCCCACGACGGCCCTGGAACTTAAGAAAACAAAGGCTGGAACAAAATTAAAGTAATTCCATAGGAGATAATGACTCTCATTCCCCAGGAAGCACCCACCCACAGGATTTATGCTGCTGCTTCCAGACCACGATGTTCTTGACATCAGATGTGTACCCAAGACAGGGTTTGGAAGCCCTGGGTCCGGCAGGTGAGGGCCAGCAGGAAGAGCACAGCTGCAGGAGAAAACGCTCCCTCCCCACGGAGAGTTGCCAAGGAACACGTCCTACGGGGTCTGAAAGTACCTACTGGCATCTGCACACAAAAATCCCTTAACATGGGACGTTCCAAAGCACGTTCGTGGGGTGCGTCACTGGGTCATCTGCACAGCAGCTGTGGTGGTGGGCAGTCTTTCAGACAGCTCACAGTAGTCCTCACCTCCTGGCACTCATGAGCTGACCTACGGGGAGGCCCACGCATCAGGGAACCGAGAGCAGCCTCTGGCCAATGGGCAGTCAAGAGCTGAGGCCCTCGGCCCAACAGCCCACCGGGAGCTGAACTCCGCCAACAACACTGACGCTGTCTGGACGCGGACCCTGCATAGCCAGAAGATCCAGCCAAGCTGCACCCGGATTCCTGGCACACACAGACCAGCAGATAATCTTTAATACACACACAGCAAAACCTCCTTATTGAGACCCACCGGATGCCTGAGACCGCGGAGAGCACTGAACCCTGTACATACTATGTTTTTTGCCTAGACATACATATCTACGATAAAGCTTCATTTATAAACTAGGCTCAGTAAGAAACGAACAACAAAAACTAAAAAAATAGGGCAGTTATAACAATATACCGTAATACAAGTAAAATAAGGGTTACTCGAGCACGGCGATACCAGTGGATCCAATAACCCAGACAGCTGCTAAGTGACCAGCGGGCGGCAGTGTAGACAGCGTGGAGACGCCGGACAAAGGCAAGATTCACATCCCCGGCCAACAAAGCAGGACAACACAAGACCTCATCACACTACTCGGGACGGCACGCAATTTGAAACTTATAAATTGTTTATTTCTGGAGTTAATATTTTTAATTATTAAATATTTTTGTCCATTTAATTTTTTTCGAATCGCAGTTGACCACAGGCAACTGAAACCGTGGAACATGAAACTGCGGATAAGGGGGAGTCTGTATTGTTGTTTGAAGCCATTAAACGTGGGGTCATCTGTTACGCAGCGATACGTAACTTCGATACACCCGATAAGCACCATTTAAATGTTACCTGTCATTACTGTCATTGTTGTTCCTGCTGCTGTTTTTTGTTTGTTATTTTGAGACAGAGTCTCACTCTGTTGCACGGGCTAGAGTGCCGTGGCGTCAGCCTAGCTCACAGCAACCTCAAACTCCTGGGCTCAAGCAATCCTCCTGCCTCAGCCTCCTGAGTAGCTGGGACTACAGACATGTGCCACCATGCCCGGCTAATTTTTTCCATTTTTAGTAGAGACAGGGCCTCACTCTCGCTCAGGCTAGAATTGAACTCCTGACCTCAAGCGATCCTCCCACCTCAGCCTCCCAGAGTTTATACCCCAAAATATCTGATAATAGTATCTTAAAATACCTAATAATATGAACATTTTTTTTCTTTTAGGGTTTATAATAATTTATTCAGTTGCCCTTTTTTTTTGTTTGTTTTATAGAAACAGAGTCTTACTCTGTCACCCTGGGTAGAGTGCAGTGGCATCATTGTAGCTCACTGCAACCTCCAACTCCCGGCTCTAAGCAATCCTTCTGCCTCAGCCTCCTGGGTTGCTGGGACTACAGATGTGTGCCGCAATGCCTAGCTGGGGTTTTTTCCCTTTGTTTTTGGTAGAGGCAGGGTCTCTCTCTTGCTCAGGCTGGTCTTGAATTCCTGAGCTCAAGCAGTCCTCCTGCCTCAGCCTCCCAGAGTGATAGGATTACGGGCAATATGAAGTTACAGTCAGGATGGAAAGGAAAGGCATCTAGAAGGAATAGCTGAAGCTGCAGCCAAATGCTTTATTTCTTTAAAAAAAAAAATTTCAGGCTGGCGTGGTGGCTCACGCCTATAATCCTAGTACTCTGGGAGGCCGAGGCGGGAGGATGGCCTGAGCTTAGGAGTTCAAGACCAGCTTCAGCAAGAACAAGACTCCGTCTCTACTAAAAAATAGAAAAAATGAGCCAGGTATGGTGGCTCACACCTGTAGTCCCAGCTACTGAGGGGAGGCTGAGGCAGGAGGATTGCTTGAGCCCAGGAGTTTGAGGTTGCTGTGGGCTAGGCTGACGACACGGCACTCTAGCCTGGGCAACAGAGCAAGACTCTGTCTGCAAAAAAAAAAAATTCAAACCATAATACATGCAAAAATATGGATAAATATCACAAATATAAATTTAAACAAATGAACCCAGGAACAAAAGGGTATCTACTGTATGATTCCATTTACATAAAGTTCAAAAAGAGACCAGACCAGTCAATGGTAGAAGTCAGGACAGTGGCAACATCCTTGAGGGGAGGAGAATTGCAGTGACCACAAAGGGCCACAGAGAGTTGCTGGGGAGATGGTCGGTCAGGTTCTCCTCCTTGTTCTGGATTCTGATTACACAGCAATGCCAACTTTGTGAAAAGGGGCTGAGCTGTACACTCATGAAGTTTGCCCTTTTCTCTGTGTCTGTTGAATGGCAAAGGTTCAAAAAATGCAAAAAGAAAATCGGACCCGAAAACTATGTACATCTATTATGCATCAATAAAAAAAAATTGCTTAAAAGAAAAAAAATCTGAAATATAGTAAAATGATGACACTGAACGCTATTTTTTTTTTGCTAACTTTCTGATTGTATAAATTTTTAAAAATTAAAAATATTTAACTACAACAAGGGTGTCAAGACCAGTCAATGAGGAAATAACAGTCTCTTCAACTAGTGGTGCTAGGACAACTCTATATCCATATGCGAAGGAATGAAGTTGAACCCCTATCTCACACCATATATTAAAATGAACTCAAAATGGATCAAACAACCTAAAAACCTAAAACTATAAAACTCTCAAAAGAAAGTAGACAGGTAAATCTTCCTGACTTTGGAGATAGCAATAGATTCTTAGATATGACCCAAAAATCTAGAGCAATAACAAAAAAACAGATGAATTTTAGCCGGGCATGGTGGCACATGCCTGTAGTCCCAGCTACTCAGGAGGCTGAGGCAGGAGGATCGCTTGAGCCCAGGAGTGTGATGTTGCTGTGAGCTAGGCTGACACCATGGCACTCTAGCCTAGGCAACAGAGCAAGACCCTGTCTCAAAAAAAAAGATATATTGGACTTCCTCAAAATTAGAAACTTCTGTCCATCAAATAACATTATCAAGAAAGTAAAAAGATAACCTACAGAATGAGTTTACAAATCATATATCTAATAAAGGTCTAGTATCCAAAATATATAAAGAATCCTTTCAACTCAACAACAAAAACACAACCCAATTGAAACATGGGCAAGGAATTTGAGCAGACATTCCTTCACGAAAGATATACAAATGGCCATAAGCATATAAAAAGATGCTCAGTATCATCAGTCACTAGGGAAATGCAAATAAAAGCCACAATGAAATACCACCTCACAACCACCAGAATGACCATAATCAAAAAAATGGAAAATAACAGGCATCGGTGAGGACGTGGTGGAACAGGAACCTTCACCCATTGCTGGCGGGAATGTATTGATAAGAGGGCGCAGCACTGTAGAAAACGTGTGCCGGGGCCTCGCAAAGTTACGGATGGAATTATCCAGCAACGGGCTAACTGAGCCAGCACAGCACGGCAACTCCACTCGCAGTAGACGCCCAAAAGAGCCAAAGACGGGCGCGGAAACCCTTGTGCACGTGCGTCCACAGCAGCACCACCCGCTGCAGCCGACAGGCGGGAGCAGAACAGGTGTCCACTGGCGGGAGAGCAGACAAGCAAAACACGCTCCATCCACACAAGGAACACAGCGGCCACGGAGAGGAGCCGGGCTCTGACACGTGCCGCGTGCAGCACAGACGAGCCTCCGAAACATCACGCTAAGGGAGAGAAGCCAGACACGGAAGGTCACGGAACTGTGTGAATCCACGTATCCGAAATGTCCAGGACAGGTAGATCCACAAGGACAGAAAGCAGCCTGGTGGCTGCCAGGGGCCGGGTCGGATGGGAACGGGCAGTGACCACTTAATGCACGCAAAGTTTTCTTCCAGAGTGACGAAAATGTTCTGAAAACTGACAGAAGCAGTGGTTGCAAGACACTGTGAATGCACTAAATGCCCCTGAATCGTCCACTTTAAAACGGCTATTTTATGTTATGTGATTTTCACCTCAATAAAAAGTTAACATTGAATTAAACAAAACGAATGAGCAACGTATTACCGAGAAATGCCCAGTCTATTTCTTTAGAACTGTCCTGCCAGAACTGATTCCCTGTCTGCTTAGGGAATCATATTCCCCGGTCAGCCTGGGCAGCAGATACCACAGTGGAAAGGGCTCTAAAGGGGTAAGAAAGAACGTCAAGTGCCAGGGACACAGGCGGCACACTCGGGGCCTGTAACCGCCCTGAGTCACAAATAAAAGAGGACTCACCCTCACGATGATGCCCATGCGCTTGCTCTCGTAGGTGAAGGGGAAGATCTGCAGGATGGTGAAGTTCAGGATCTGGTCGCCAGGGGTCCTCAGCTGCATGGAAGACTGGTCCCGGCCCACCAGGGTTAAGCCCACGCTTTCGGTCCACTGCACCAGGGCCACCTAAACAGAACACAGGGTCACAGGTCAGACACACAGCCCGGGGTCCCGGTCCACAGGGCGTGCGCAGGAGCACCAGGCGGAAGGGGGCACAGAGACAGGTGCAGTGCAGCAGTCCCTGTCCCGGGGGACGGCGAGGACTCCCACACTCAAAGTGCCCCTCTGCTGGCTCAAAGCAGGCTGCACACCAGAGGCATGGCAGAGAGCCACCGCACAGGACTAAGAGTGACTGGCACGACCCCCACAGATCACTTCTGGAAGAATCCGCACTGAGCCAAACAGCACGAGGGGAAAGAAGGAGCGGGGTGCTGGTGGGTCCTTCACCTTCGGGCTGTCCTGGTAGCCTCACTCTCACCGCACTGGGACAGCATCGTCGGCGGCTCCAACCGGGCAGCTCTGCCCCCACGTGTGTGATTTTGGGCTTCGGGAAAACTAACTCCCCACAGCCCGCTCTGAACTTCAATTAAGAAAGAACCTGGAATTCCAGAACCAGAAGTGGCTTCCATGGACTCCACAGGTCTGTGCAAGAGGAGAAGCTGAACCGCAGACCTGACATGGTCCAGAAGGACACGTCTCTGAGGAAGGGTGGATTACAAATGCACACGAACATCTTTAAACCTTGTTTTCTCCACAGCAACCCTGCAGTGGAGTTAAGGAACCGACCACAGCTACACCTGCGGCCACTCTGCACTCCCGGGATCCACCTTCCTGACCCAAACGTCATCCGTCTCCTGGGGACTGATCCAATAGTTCATGAACCTGCGGGGGCCTTCACGTCCCACCTTCCACTCTCGGGACTTCGGCGTAAGTCCGCAGCAATGGAAAGGTGCTCTCTAACAGAACACTTAAAACCCCCCGAGTCCTCCTCTGGGAAGGATCTGGAATTGGAGTGCTCGCTACCACTGCTCAGTTGCGGGCAAGACAAACACTTGGCGGTGAGTGAAGAAAACTCCATTAAACAAGATGATACGAAAGCAAGGCTACTTCTGATTCTGGCAGCCCCGAGCTTTGGTTCAAAGGAATCGCTCCACATCACAGGCTGACGTGGAGTCTCACCGTTTTCAACAGACTGAGTTAGCGTCTCCATCACCCGCGGTCGGCGCAGCAGCAGAAAAAGAAACTCCATTAGGGGAGAGGATGAACGAGTCAGTTGGATGGGAACCAGCTCAAATGCTGAACACAGAAGGGGCAGGGAGGGAAGCTTGTCTCGTGAGTCTGCCGCGTGCTCTGCTTTGGGGGAAAAGAAGAAATGGAAGGGCAGAGCCCACTCCCTTCCCTTCCTAAAGTGCCCATCTGAAGAACTCACGCCAGAAACCAACCCTGAAAGGGCTTTTCATTGTTTGCTGGTCAGCAACAAGCCACCTGTGACAAGTCTTTAACATTTTCCTTTTGTCCCTGGGACCCTGCGCTTGGGAAATACGCCAGACCACGCTTAGTAGCCTTGAATTCTTGTCAAAAGCAGGATACACACTAATCCCAAGAGCACATATGATACCAAGACAGGAATCTGGTAAGAAAGGGTTCCTTGGTGGCATTCAACAAGATCAATACCCAGGCTCACAAAGAGCAGCCAGTCAGCCCGAAATCCAGCCTTTCAAGATTATAAATCTACCCACAGACCTAAGGTTTTCTTTGCTCAATAAGAAAATGTATTCAACAACGCGCCGGATGGTGGTTGCAGGTTCCAATGCCAAGCCATGCAGGGGTCCTGGGTAAACTGAGGCAGCCAGCAGTGAACCACCTTGATCAAGCACTGCCAGGTAGAAACTGGGTCCACTATTTTCAGAGCTCATCTTTCTCAAGAAAAGCTGATTTTTATACAAAAAGTAGGTGAATTTTAAATATTGCTTTAACTTTTTTTTTTTAAACAGCATGAAACAAAACACAGCCTTCTAGGAATAAGTGGACAAGATGGTGGTATAGAAGGCCATGCCTTGATCCAAGTTTTCTGTGCTTGAAATTCAACCTAGTATCACTTAACTCTGATAAAAATTAATCTTTAAGAAGAAAGAATGGCATCATCCCCCTAAAAACGCAGTCATTTAGAAATGACTGTTCATCTCTGTCTATCCCAGGCCAACACTAATATGACAGGGACAGAACCTCTGCATTTCTGGCCCATGGAAGAGCTAACACCAAGCAAAGCTCACATGACAGTTTTCTACAGTGTCCCCAAAACAGTCCAGTACTGCCTCAAATAGCCCCCCTCTATTCTGAACAACCAAAATCCTATTTCAAGACTCTATCTCAGTGGTTAATAAACAACACTAATGGGGCAGTTTTTTCTGCAGTTCCTGACCTCTGTCCCATGACCCTACCCTCTGGGTCCAAGGGCACGGCCAGGTGATGGTAAAGCCCTACTACCCTCCTAAGTCTCCAGGACTCACCACCCGGGCTCACGCGTGCACACGTCTGAATGGCGTCATTGTCCGCGCCTGATGCTGAGGCTCGGGGTACGCCAAGGCATTTAGGGGAGCTGCACCCACCTGACGTTCGCTGAGATACGTCTGTGGCCGCAGAACAACAAAAACGTCACAGCTGCAAAAGGACCCTGAGATCACCAGCCCGTCTCTGCACATGTGCGAGTTCCCTGGTGGCTTTTACCCTCACTCTCAGCAACAAGTCTAAGAAGATGCAAAATGAGACAGCTGGGACTTATTACATACATGATCAGAAATGCGAGAGTCAGTTAATAAATACACCAGGCAGAGCATCGTGGCATTATTCATGCCAAAAGCAGGAAACCTCCTAAACCTTAAGGGAAATAGAATCAATAATCTGTGGTGCATCTCAGCGGTAGAATATCGTGTAGTCATTAAAAACCTTCTTATCATAGTTACTGAAAAGGGACAATGCGGATCTTACTCAGTGAACAAACAGATACAATGTGCGACAACACTAAATATTTAAATACATGTATAGAAGACTGACAGGAAGGGAAAACATCAAAATGTTAACAGTAATTACGGCTGAGTTTTGGGGTTATGGATGGTTTTATTTTTTGCCTCTAATTCTTTTTACCTTTTCTATAACAAGTTTGTGTTCCTCTTACAATTAGGGGGGAAACTGAAACTAAAAGGTGCTTCTGGATCAGCTGTACCCAGATCAGCTGTACTTTCCTGCCCTCGCTGCATCACTGCCCGCAGGCTGGTGTCCCAGGTGGCTGCAGAGGGGCCTCCAGTCACAGGCTCTGCCGTGGGAGAGACCCACCCACACGGCTCCTTGTCCACCTCTCCACGGCCATCTGTAACAGGACTGTTTCAAGGACACTGTGGACTAGAGGAAAGACACATTTTTTTTCTTGTTGCATAATAATTATACCTATGTATGGGGTAACATGTAATATTTTGATACCTGCGTGCAATGTATAACGATCAAATCTGGGTATTTAAGATGTCTATCGCCTAAAGGAAATCAGCATATCAAAGGGATATCTGCACCCTCGTATTCATGGCGGCACTATTCACAATCAACCTAAGTGCCCATCAGCGGATGAATGGACAAAGGAAATGTGGCAGACAGACACGATGAGATACTATTCCACCACACAAAAGAATGAAATCGCGTCACGTGCAGCAGCAAGGATGGAACTGGCGGTCACTACATTAAGTGCAATACGCTCATTTTAATTTTCCTTTCCAAGAATCCTAGAGAGACGGGGTGGCACAGGCCGGACACTCAGAAGGTAGGCTGCCAGGGTCTGGGAGAGGAAGGTTTATTTTCACCGTGCTTGGAAGCTTCCCAAGATGAGAGAAGAGGGAAGAGGCACAAAACAGTGTTCCACTGAGCGTGGGAGATGCGTAGTCTCTGAACACTAGAGCTTAGAACGGGGCGCTCGGGGAGACTAGAGCAGCCAGTGACAACCAGAGACCGCGAACGTTACCTAGGATCAGCCCTGAGTTCCTGAAATGCAGGATCTGGAACTCTCCGTAGCACTTCATGAGTTCACAAAGCACTTTCAAGCCATCGCCCCATGGGGAGGGAAGTGGCATTAAGGGTAATAAGTCCTGGACACGGGCTGTCTGGTTTCTACGTTGCCAGCAATGCGACCTTGGGAATGTTTCTTAGCCAACTTATATTAGTAACTCATCTGCAAAACGGGCACACTTTTTAAAAATGAGTTACTAAAAGCAAGGTATAAAACAATTTATAATTGTATTAAATTACCATTGTTTTTTTAAATTTTTTTAAATATTTTAATAAAGGGCAAAGGAAATGCTAATACATGCAAACAAGTAACTCTGCGAGGATACTTAGATATTAATCACAGCAGGTGCCTCAGAGGAAGAGACCTAGGAGGACTGAAGTCTCAGGGAAGGAGGAGACGGACTCCTTACTCTCCGCCCTGAGGCTGTGGGGGCCATGCAGAACACTCTGCACATTACCTAGAACCGTAACCCATTGCTCTGAAATTACTGAGCCATTCAAGGCAAGGCCAAATACAGTAAGCAGCTTTCACTGACACACACACACTTATGCATCCGTGTGTGCACACATACACAGAGCACATGTGCACACACTTCACATGTGCCTGCACATGCGTCCATACACACGCATAAATCCTACAGAAATGTAAGAGCCATGTGACTTTCTAAGGGATGTTACTTAACTTACCTTCCTTCCTGTTTAACGGTATGTACTACAGTATGATTCTGTACTACAATTGTTTCTATACATATACATGCATAAATTTAGGAAAAATCTGGGAAAATCCACACCAGAATATAAACAGTAGTTATCACTAGAGCTGGTAAGAATTACAGGCTATTTTTATCAACTTTTTTTTTGAATCTACAATTTCCACTTTTTCCTGTAGTGAGGACATCAGTACCTGTGATTTTAAAAGCTTAAGAACGTTTTTTTACTATGAAAGAATTCATGGAAAAGACACATGAACGCGTCACAGGATTGATTCTGGCAGCTTGCGAGACAGCATCTCCTTGCCTACTCACTCCAAGCAATAAATGCTTTAAAAGTTGCATCATCATCGCGACCCCTCCCCGCTGCCTCCCCCACCGCACCCCACTCCAAGGCTGCCGAGTACCTTGGAATCGGTGGTGGCATGCTGTCAGGGCCGAAACCGCCTGCGCAGCATCTGAGCCGCGCTCCTCTCTGGCCAGATTACATCTATTTCATTTCCCCTGTGAGTTACTGTACGGGGCAGGGAGGGCCCAGCGCCCTCGGGCTGTAACCGATAGCTGAATGAAGATACTTCAAGGCTTCCAAGGCGGCATGTGCACAGGAAACAAATTTAGGAAATCCTGCTTTCTGTTACAGGAAATGAATCCTACGCCAACTGGTAGAAATTACTCCAGCAGCTCCCAAGTCAAACGAATACTGGTTTCTATATGTATTCCATAAACTGACCTTGCCTAGCCTGGCAATGTTTTATTGATATTGAATTTCAAAGGCACGATTCTAGAGCCAGCCAAGTCTCCGTGGAATCCTACAGGGATTTGGAAACAGAACGGCTTTCTGAAAGATTTCGCTTGAACTAGATTCAGGCTCCCTCGTGTCTCGTGATGCATTGATACAAACGCATTTGTATTTCGCAGCGTGCATCCTCTTAAGTAGTTCAGAAGGCTGAGCAGTGAGACAGTAACAGTGGCTACACCTCTAGGAAGATTAGGGTTTACTTTTTTCCTTATCTCCATTTTCACAAGTTCTACTATAGACATGAAATAACTGTGCAATAAAAAATAATAAAGTAAAAAAAAAAGATAGCTACAAGGTAACACCGGCCTCTGTGAAGATGCCAAAGGCAAATACCTCTTTTTTTCCCCTCAGTCATGACTCAGAATCTCAGAAAAAGAAGACGAATCTGAATCCGGGTGCAATCAAGGGACAGAAGAGATAAAGCACTGCTGGCTTTGCGAAAAGGAGCCAAGAAGCACTAGGCACTCCCTGGAAGATTCACCCTCCTGGAAAAGTCTTTGCGCAGCCCTGAAACAAGTATGTCAAAGTTCGGGGGAACAGAGGAGTGTGGGACAGGCACTGCAGGCCCCAGAAATGCCAGCTCAAGCCCCAGGGCCCACAGGCAGAAGGGCTCATCAGACTGTCAACATCTGGAACTTGCTCAAATTTTAATTCTATCAAATACCCATAAGGTCCCGGTTCCCGGTCCATAGCTACTAAGATGCTGGTTGGTCCTTTCTCACACCGGTCATTCCATGGTATCGCACTCTCATTCCCGAAGGAGAAAACAAGATCTGACAGACTAAAAAGAAATGATGAGAAACCTGCAAAGTTCTCAGTTACCGTGGCACGAGTACGAGCAGATCAGTCGGCTCGTCCGGACCGACCCTCCTTCCCCATCCTCTCTTCCTGCACACGGGTCCCAGCTCAGAAACTGACCAGCAGGTGCAACAGTTTTCACCCCTAAAGTGCCTGACTCAAACGTCAACAGTCACAGATGAACTCGATGTCAGAGCTTGAACCATTCCACAGACACCACGCTGACTGGAAGGAGAAGTGTCCCAGACGACAAATTCCACTGCCCCAAGAAAGGAGAAAGAAGCAACAGGACAGGGAAGGTGACATTCAGGTGTTCTTTCACTCAAGAACTGTGTGAAGATTTGCATCATGCCGTCCCCCCAGCCACCGTTAACCACAGGCTTGACACTTAACACTTGCACATTAGTCCAGAACTTTAAAGCATTTCACTCACTCAGAGAAGCGCCCTCCTTCCCAAAATGAACAACAAAAAAAAAGCAACTGGGAGTCCTGGTAACACTGGTAAAAGAGTAAAATGATTTTTAAAAAAGCCTGGGAAGCACTCTGGTAATTGTTATCATGAGCCTTAAAAATACTCATTTGAAGCTGGATGTGGTGGCACGTGGCTGTACTCCCAGCTACTTGGGAGGATCGCTTGAGCCCAGGAGTTTGAGGCCAGCCTCGGCAACATAGCAAGACCCCATCTCTAAAAAAAGAAGAAGAAGAGAAAATACTCATTCAATTTGACCCACAGGATTTACTGATGGCCTACTAAGGCCTCACAACAGCCCTGCTGTGTGGTTCCCCATCATAGACATGGACCGCAGGACTCATGTGCTCCACTGATGCACTCACACCTCTCCCTGGGGGCACAGGCCACCCTCCTGCCCAGCGCTGACAGCACAGCGCCAGCCCACTCAAAAGCACCTGCTGAATTCACGAACCCAATCATACCACTAACAATAGTGCCTCTGTAGCTACTGGGAGGATTAAATGAGATAATACCCAGAAAACACTTCAAATGGGGCCTGATGCACACCCAATGCTCTAGGCCAGTTAGCTATAGTTATCTTTCACAAATGAGATTGCCACTGACTCATTTTCCTTTTTATATTTCTCTAAAATTTCCTAATTTTCCACACCAAATAAAAATTACTTCTATAATCCGAACAAAATTTTGGGGGTCGGGGGGAAGAAAAAGGCCCAAATGTTAACAGATTAGTGAAAACAGACACCTGTGTCTGAAACACACTCGAGTCAGGGCGACAAAGGACATGAGACCATTTTCACGCTGGGTGAGTTCTCTGACTACGCACGTGTGGAGGGCGTTCCTGCTGTACTGGTTTATAAAATTTAAATTTTATTTGAAATTATAAAATTTTTTTAAAAATTGATGTGGTTTAAGTGGGACCTCACGCTGGCCATCTGAGTTATGAAACAGGCCCTCTCACTCCTCGCCAACACAAGGGACATCTCAAGCCTGTGACTGTCTCTTTCAGAGGCAGAGCGATTCCTCCCCGTGTCTGAACACGCGTCATCCTGGCTCCCGCCCGGGTTTACCTCGTCTGGGCTGGATGCCTGGTACACGCGGCAGGAGTCCTCGTACTGCTTCTCGGCCTCGGCCTGGTCGGTCACACCATTGGACTCGTACACGGGAGTCACGTTGTGGCAGAGCGCGATGGCCTTCACCGCCTCGTGCACGCGGCTGCTCATGGTCCGCCGGACCTTGGTGGTGAGCGTGGGGCCCTTCTGAGCCGGCGGGTCCTGGGACTGCTGCAGGAAGGAGATGAATAAGGAGGATGAGCAGAGAAAGGAAGGGTCTGGAAGTGTGGAGGAACAGCCGTGCAGAGTTACCGCTCTTCCTACTGTTCACGCACGTAACTCGCAGGATATCTGCATGACCCTGCAATAAACGGCATGTCACTTTCAGGGTTCTGGTCATGTATGCTTGGGAGGAAAAAGTAAAATAAAGACAGGAAAACATTACAAGTTAATGGATGAGAGTGATGCTACCTGTGGACAGGGTGAATCTGTCTTCCCTGGAGTGCTGTCGGGGGCCTCCGACAGGACGGGGACCCCACTGTGCAAAAGAGACCCCGGTATGTCAGAGCAGGGCCTCTGCACCTGGCCACTGCCGCGTTTTGGGGCAGGTCACTCTCCGCTGTGCGGGCTGTCCTGTGCACTGCCGGGTGTCTGGCAGTCTCCCTGGCCTCCAGCCACTAGATCCACGAGACGCCAGCAGTTCTCCCCCAGTTGTGACAAGAGACGTTGCCAAATGTCCCATGGGCAAAATCATCCTCAGTTTAGAACCTCTGTTTTTAGTTTACAGTCTTCTTAGTTTACAATAGAAGGCAACTGCTTCCTCGGCCTCCCAGAGTGCTAGGATTACAGGCGTGAGCCACCGCGCCTGGCCCAAAAGGGGTGGTTTTCAACCCACAATCCACACCGAGTCCCAGGGATCCTGAAAAACCTGCTCAGCACAGCCAACTGTGGCAGGATGGGAGGGGGCAGCTGCGGCCTCTCCCTATCAGTGGCACACATCAGGGGCCTCGTAGGCTGTCCTTTGAAGAAAGGGTTCTATGGCCTTGGAATATAATAAAAAAAATAAGACCACTGGGGGAAAAAACACTTGCTAGCAGTCTATGGCTCAGAGTTCAACAAAACCCAGATGCCTTCCCACCACCTGTGGGGCCCACCTGACGGGCACCTGCCCACCTCTCCAGTTTCCCCTCTTGCCATCGTCCTCTTCTTTCCCCTGCTCTAGCCATGCTGGCCTTTCTGTTCCTTGAACACTGCCAAGCTCCTTCCTGTCTCAGGGCCTTTGCACTTGCTGTGCCCTCTGCCTGGAACGCCATCCCCTAGATCCCTGGAGGGCTGGCTTGCTCCATCTCGTCATTCAGGTCCCAATTCAGATGTTACCTCCTCAAAGAGGCCTTCCCTGAACCCCCAGTTCAGGTTGCTTGGCCGGCCTTCCCCACTGCAAGACAGGGTGCCATGTCACCCTGAGCATTCCTCTCTTCACTGTCCAAACCTGGCTGGTTTCGCTGGTGATTCTCTCTCCCATTTGAACACAGGAACAGAGAGAGCTTGTCTGAGTCACTCGGCATTGTACTCCTAGTACCGGGCGGTGCCCGGCATGCAATGAATAATTGCTGAACAAATGAACAAATTAATAACTTAATATTCCTGCGCCAGTGGTGAGAAGTCCTCAGTGGACATGAATTTTTTTCCCATTTTCAAGAAGAAATAAATATCAGATTGACCAACTTCAGTTCTAGATTTTACATCACGGATTTGGACAAAGGATCGGCTGTAACAGTCTTACTATTAATTCCTCCATAGCTAACTGAATCCTGGAAGCTAGAAATGTTTACGGAGTTACTGGATTCTACATTTCATGAAAAGCACATTTATCCAACAGAAGAGACACGACCTGATCCTTCAGAACGGGCCGTGTTTTACACCCATGACACACGGCTGCCCGAAATAGGGAACAGATGGGTTACAAGAAACAAGAAAATGCCTTTCATTTAATTTTTTAATACTATTTTTAGTAGTGGCATTAGACTGCTCAGGTAATTAGACAATTACTAAATTGTTCTGGTCACCGTGGGGACACACAGTGCTCTGGCTTCCTGCTCTGTTAACCTCTGGTGTCAAGAGCACACGAGTTTCACTTCCAGGCCAAAGGGCACTGCATGGTAACAATAATTGGAGTAATGAATCAGAACTCCGGTTTAAATGAGTCATTATTTGCCAAGTGCTTTTAATTATAAAGAATTCAACTCTGAAATTATCAAGAAGACCGAAGATTTACAGAAAGGTTCTCTCTATTGCAGAGACTACGTCAAGAACCTTTTCTTTTTCAAGTTCTGTAATTTATGTTCTAGCTGCAAACATGTGTCTTCATTTTTGCCCACATTCCTCAGCACCTGGACCAGATCTCTATTCAACGTCAGGGGCAGTAACAAGACCTTTGACAATGTAATTGCCGTGGTTAGCAAGTTTCAGTAACAGTGGGTTCGAACGAAAAGCCGAGCGAAGGGGGCGTCCTCCTCGAGCTCCTGGATTTTGTAAAACCATCTGATTCCATGTCTACGGGAGTCAAATACTTCCACTAATATTTCCAGTGTGCAACCACGCAGAGCTACGGGATTTTGTATTCCAGATAAAACAATTCCCAACTAAGGCAAAAAGAGAACCATGGACGGTCAGAGTTTTGTAAAGACCTCACTTTCAGATCAAGGGACCAATGGCAACGCATCCCAGGACAAGGATGACAGCCCCGGCCAGCAACACAGGTGACGGGCTTACTGTCTCCACATTCGTTTCTTTCTCTCTTAAATTAATACGTGTCCCCCTTTCCTCCTAAGATGTTTCAGGAAGGAGAGGAAATAATCATTGGTGCTGAAACGGCCTCCCTTAATTGTCAAATAGAAGGCTCACGCATGCACCAAACGGCCACCCACTCGTACCACGAAGGCGCTGAGACTCGCCGGTGGCCTCGCTGGGGTGACGCCTGGCGCTGGGCCCATCTTCAGACATCCTCACATTCCCCATATGGAAGAGTTTCGCGTCGTACAGTGTTTATCGCTAACCTCCTCCCCATCGGCCCTTTAACCTGAGCACATTTCTTCTTACTTAAAAAATACCAGGGGAAAACAAAAACAGATGTGGTACCCAGAGAGGCAGGTTATGACTCTCTCTGCCCTGGGGAGAAACCACGGGTCCTCTTGTGGAGGGAGGGAGGGCAGAACATGAGGTCAGAAGTGACTTCGTAACCCGGCACAGGTCAGCGTTGCGAGAGGAATAAAGATCCCCATGTGCAAAGGGCCCTGACGCGGGCCCCAGGTGGGTGTCTCGCATCGGATGATGCGGCAGAGTCGGCTACGGCATCCCGGCCGATGACCAAGACGCTGAGATCCGTGAAAAATAAGCTTCCGTTTCTCATGAATGACCCACGGCAGGGCCGTTTCCCGACAAGAACTCCAGCCTGTGTTACAGGAAAGATTAATACAAAACTTAAACGTTGAGTCACCAGGAATACCAATTTCCTTTCTGAATGCAGTTAAACCTTCACCACATACAGGCATTCATCATACTGATGGATACCACGAATGGGCTGCTACTGCTACAAATACACTACTAAAGAGAAGGAATTTCCATTGTGATGGCCCCACCCCACCCTCCAAAAAAGCGCAAAGTTGATGACTAAATTAACCCCAAAGGGCCACCACCCCAGAGACAGGCTCCGAGCCACCACTTCCAAACAAATCAACTGAGTTGCAGCCTGATTGAGTAAATACCATGGTTACCATTTAATAGGAGACATCATCAGTGTGACAAAGCCAACAAGCTTCAATTTATCCAGATACCACACAGGTTCTCAACCTGGATAATTCTGCTGCTCATTGGGTCACGTCTGGGGATTATTTCTAGTTGTCACATGGGGGGTGGGGTGTGAACTGGCATCTATGGGCATCTGACCATGCACAGGACGGCCCTCGTGACACAGAATGATCCAGCCCCGATATGTCAATAATGAGAACCCTAATACAACGGCAGGAACCTTGATACTCTAAATCCAGGGCCAGGGCTAGGGCGAGCGCTTGAGGCCAAACTGCCAGGATGGACCCTGCTTTCACTTAAAATTTCAGTATTTTGTTCCTTGCGGATTTTTTACATTAGACGTTTTAAAATACTGCATTAAAAAATGATTTGCCTTGATTACTGAGTTCTGAGTTCTTTTGGCAGCTCATTAAACTTGCTAGGTGAGTTCCTCACCTGCCCAACCCTGTCTGGGCCCTGTTAGAAAACCATTCAACATGAGCACCATCCCTGACAGAAATGAAAAGAAAGGTGGACAGCGTTATTCCGGCGGTGGTTCCTAACCAGGGATGAGTCTCAGAATAACCAATAAAGATTTTTAAAAATATGCGTACCAGCGCCCTATACCCAAAGAATGCAGCAGGGCCCAGGAATGTGTGTGTCTGAGTGTATAAAAACATAAAACTTCACAAGAAATTCAGGTGCTCAACTCTAGTTAAAAAGAATTACAAGAATATGATGTCTTCCTGTTGAAAAGAATAAAAGAAACACGCACAGAGAAATAAAGCACACATCTGTCCTCACACACAAATGCAGAACAAATGGTTTGGCATTTTATGCACCCAGGTGTTGGCGCTGGTTATTGCTGAGCGATGTGAATCCAGGTGATCTCAGCGTTTTACCTTTGTGCTCGTCTGTTACTTATTTGTTCTGCAGTAAAAGGCGTATCGTAAAGAAATAGGTGAGCTTTTTAAACGAATAAAAAAACAAGTAGGTTCTGTGTCACAGAGAAACACACACAGGCTAAAAAAAAATTCTTCCTCAAGAAAACATAAAGTGGACCTCGATATGTTTCCTGTGGATGCAGACAGTGAGAAGAATCCTATCTGGCGCACGGTAAGTGCTGACGGGTTGAACGCGTCACGTGCAGGAAAATAAACCACCAACTCACATATTTATTGAAAGACAGAGCTCAGGAGATTCCAATTCTCACAACAAATCCTAAAGCACATCAGAGACAAAATGTTCAGTGAAAAAATGACAGTTCACAGAGCAAAGTGTGTAGAATAATCCCAATTACGGTTTTTTAAATATAAATGTTTAGGCCAGGCGCAGTGGCTCACGCCTGTAATCCTAGCACTCTGGGAGGCCGAGGAGGCGGGTGGATTGCTCAAGGTCAGGAGTTCGAAACCAGCCTGAGCAAGAGTGAGACCCCGTCTCTACTAAAAATAGAAAGAAATTAATTGGACAACTAAAAATATATAGAAAAATTAGCCGGGCATGGTGGCACGTGCCTGTAGTCCCAGCTACTTGGGAGGCTGAGGCAGGAGGATTGCTTGAGCCCAGGAGTTTGAGGTTGCTATGAGCAAGGCTGACGCCATGGCACTCTAGCCCGGGCAACAGAGTGAGACTCTGTCTCAATAAATAAATAAATAAATGTAGACGTTTAAATATCTGAATGTACAAAACAGGCTACAAGAATACACAAAAGCGGCACCACAAGGCTTCCGTTCCCTGTAGTTGCTCGTTTTTCCCTCAAATCCATATTGACAAGAGTTAAACGAAGATACTCCCACCTCCTGGGGGGAGTAAAATAAAATAAACTACTGCAAACACTAAGTAATATAGACCAGTTACCTTGAAATATTTTGATCATATAACACACGCTGGGGAAAATGCTGAGTACCTTCCATACGTGTGCACTCACCTTTATATAAACAGCATCGGTGTACTACTGTGCGTCACAACAAGGGAAAAATAAAATTCTAAAATGATATGATAAAAATGATAAACAGTGTTTCTCACGCAATTAGCTAACATCTCAAAATAACATACACTCAGGGTAAGGGACACTGAGAATTACAGATTTAAATTTAAATTTCAAATCATCATATCTGCTATTCGGCTATAATAAGGAATAAAGTATTTCCACACGCTACAACCTGAAAGGACCATGAAAATATGCTAGAACAACCAGACACAAAAGGCCACCTACTGTTTGATTCCATTTATATGAAATGTCCAAAATAGGCAAATCCAGAGAGACAGAAAGTAGACTGGTAGCTGCCAGAGGCGGGGATGGAAGAGAGAGATCAAGAGTTCAAGCAGGCCGGGTGCGGTGGCTCAGGCCTGTAATCCTAGCACTCTGGGAGGCCAAGGCGGGAGGATAGATCAAGGTCAGAAGTTTGAAACCAGCCTGAGCAAGAGTGAGACCCCCATCTCTACTAAAAACAGAAAGAAATTAATTGGACAACTAAAAATATATAGAAAAAATTAGCTGGGCATGGTGGTGCATGCCTGTAGTCCCAGCTACTCGGGAGGCTGAGGCAGGAGGATCGCTTGAGCCTAGGAGTTTGAGGTTGCTGTGAGCTAGGCTGTCGCCACGGGCACTCTAGCCTGGGCAACAGAGTGAGACTCTGTCTCAAAAAAAAAAAATTTTAAAAAAAAGCGTTCAAGCAATGTGGTCTTTCTTTTGGGGTGATACAAATGTTCTGAAATTAGACAGCAGCAATGGTTGCATGGTGCTGTGAAAATACTAAAAAAAATTAACCATATATTTTAAAGGGCAAATTTTAGAGTTTTTGAATTATATCATAATTTCTTTTAAAAGGCACCAAAATAAAATCAAAAAGGTACCAATAAGTAAATAAGCCAGGGAGAAAATCATCCCATCTCCTTAGCATGTTATGGTTGTATCTCACAATGTGTGGGCCATTTTCTTGTTGTTTACTCGGCCTTGTATTAATAATCTGGAGTTTTCCTGCAAAAATGTTTTAAAACCACCTGCTCTCTTTATGAGGTTAGTGTAGTTAAATAATATCCTTAAAACAAGTCACCTGGACACTCATAAACCACAATCTACATTACCACACTCTGAAAATAAACAATCGTAGAATTCCAGCTCCTTCCGCAGGACACCTCAAGGCCCAGATCTGACAAACACCCGTCTGACGTGTGGGGAGGGTCCCTGGGTCAACCTCCATACTGTAAGTAAGATTGAGATTTTGCATTAATTTTGGAGATGAAAATGAAATGTTAAGTAGACGCTCTGATCTTTTCTTCCCGCACTCCCATGGGTCATCTTGCGAGCTCTGCTTTGGAATCCACAGACTTAGATACTGATGCTCTGAAAAAGAAGAGTGAATCTTAGCTTCACAGAAGCTGCTCTCAGACTCCGCTGTACTTGGAATCGCCCGGTTCACCTGTTAAAACTGCAGCTCTGGGCAGGACTCTTTGAGCTTCTGACTCTGGCCGAAGTGATCTGGCCCAGGGGCTCCCAACGCTGTACTGGAAGAAGCACTGCTGTAAAATCCCATTATTAAGCTCTAAAGGTCAGACAAGCGACTGAAATGGACACAGGGGATCTTTCTGTGGTGGTGGGCACATTCTAAGACTGGACAGCGGTGAAGCTTCCCCAACTCTGTAAATTTACTAAAAGTCATTGAACTGTCCATGTAACATGGCTGAATTTAATGGTATGTAAATTATACCTCAATAATGCTGTTTAAAAAAAAACATGAAAAAGCCTTCATGTCTCATCACGAAAGCATCACAGCACATGCTACCGCAGGGTTTTTAGATGTCACAAGACGCACACAGCATCACTAGAGTGAGTTTGTCCTACAATTCCGGGCTCACACAAGCCTGGAAAAGACTGCACTCCACAACCCTTTGCCACGTTAGACTCAAGACCAGGATGGGCAAAACAATTTATGAGCTTCCACTAAGGCAGTAGAGTTCGTAGTAAGAAATGACACTTTCTGACTTTTAACACTACAAAAGGTGCTTTCTGCACTAAACCAAAAATGAACCATAAAAGCTGAAATAACAAATATTCTGAGATGGCTTCTGTAAATACCAGGAGCTCGTAAAAATACCACCCAAACGGGCACGGGTGTGTCTCCCGCCGGGGTACACACCACTACCTATGAAGCTGTCTAATATAATCATCAACGTGTCGGCGCGCCTGGGAAGGGTCTGAGAGGGAGCACGCCAGCGCAAACAACGAGCCCCACAGAAGGAGCCCGGAAGGCACACGGGGTTGGCGGTGCAGAGAGAAGAGCCTATCCCAAGACACAGAAATGAGGCAGCTCACCCTGTGCTGAAGGCTGGAGTGAGTGGGAACAGAGGCTGAACCACGGGAGTGGGAGGGGCCACGGGCTGGGCGCCAGGCAGACCCCACCAGGGAGCTGACATGTCAGGGCGCTCCCGTGCTCTGGGAGGAGAGCGGGAGAGAAGCAGGGAAACCAGCGTGCGGGAGGTCCCCGCGCACAGTCAGACGAGGGAGAGAGTCACTTCTGCCAAGTGAGCGAGAAGGATGAAGACGAAGGTGATCAGGCGGGAGCAGACACCGTGGAGGGGGCAGTGACGGAGGCTGGAGGTGATGGGAGCAGCAGGGTGAATGGAGACAGCTCGTGTTCGTGCTGAGGCAAGAAGGAGGCGCAGGGGAGGATGGAGGAACACTGGGAGGGACCCTGGGTCCTCATGAGCCACACGCTGCAATGCCAGGTGTGCCGTGGTGCCAGGCATGCAGGTGTATTACAGTAGAAAGGTCAGGGCCGCAACAGACAGAGACGGAGCCATCAGCACCTACGGGGTGATGGGAGCCAGGCAGCTGGGGCACCTGGGGAGAGACATGACAGGACCGGAACCAAGCCCTGGGGACGCCAACCGGGATCACCGCGCAGAGGAAGACACACGAGAGACGGAAAGGAAACGGGGACCGTGAAGCTTCCCCTCCCCATCCAGCGAAGCACCTCACGATCTGTCACTAGCCCTGCAGCACGACAAGGGTCCGTGGACCAGCCACAACGCCAGCCCACAGACCCAGACGGACGAAAAGGCTCCCTGGCTGCTTGTAGACGATGACATGAGCTGTATCAAATTAACTGTTTTCCATTCGAAATCCACCCACGGCCACACCGTCCCCTGCTCTGCCATTTCCAGAAGAAAGTCTGGAAACCAGGTGTGCCTGCTGGCGAATGTTCCAGAAAATTAAATGTTGACTATAAATGAGTCATAAAGTATTTGGAGATTTTGCCTGTAGCCTTTACACAGAGCCACTTCCTTCACATTTTTAACTGGCTTTCTGGCTGTGGAATTGTTATTTGGAAAATTTAAGCAAAATATGGCCTTATTCTCCCGTTATCCTCCAAACAAGCACCATAACCTGGAGCTGGTCTGATGTGTCCACCTCGGCCCTGGACATACTCAGCCCTGGACGTGCCTCAGAATTACCAAGGAGCCCGTTGTTCTGTCTTGTCTCACTTGTAAAACACAGAAGCCAGCCCTGCCCCAGTCTGAAAGAATCAGAATCTCTAGGGTATCAGGCCCACGTCAATGTCCCTTGTGTTTGTTCTGTTTTGTTTTGAAACCACCAGCAGTTCTGAGGAGCAGCCGAGGTGGAGACCCACCGGTCTAACTTTCGAGGAACATGAGGACACTTGCCAGAAATATCCTTCTCTGAAAAACGAGCCAATACGTTAAGTCAAATGTGAGAAACTAATTTCCTCATCCTGGTGGCTGAGTTGCACAGAGATGAGACGCTGGGGTTAGCCAGTGACACGTGATCATCTCACAAGTAGACCACTCGTTATGGACGTTCTGGCTCCTGGCCAGGGAAAGGAAAAATAAACACCTTCATAAACTTCAAGTATCACCAACCATTAGGTTCTTTCTGGCACCAGTTATTGGACAAATGTTTTTTTCTTACGTGTTTCCCAATGTCCATCTGTTTGCACTTCAGCAAAGCAGATTAACCCCGGAGATAAGGAAGATGGGAAAAAACCCAACGGCAATGTCACTGGAAATATAAAGGGTCGGTGGTTGCCGCAGGTTTGGAAGGGCTGGGGGAGGGGAGTGGCTGCTAAAGGGAACAGGGTTTCTTTCTGTGGTGATGAACGTAAAACTGATCGTGGCGATGGTCGCACAACTCTGTGAATACAGTAAAAGCCAATTAACTGTACATTTTAAGTGGGTGAATTGTGCAGCATTGTACATTATATCTCAACGTAGTTGTTTAAAAAACACGCAGGGATTGTTTGGGGCATCGAAACAGAAGGCCTCACCTGGGTGTAGATGCTGAAGATGTGGCTCTGCACTTCGTCCATCGAGTCGAGGCCGTAGGCCACCGTCCCCAGATGGAGTCGCTTGAAAACCATCTCGTTCTGGGTAAGAGTGCCTAAAACACAAGACCAGTGAGTGACACGCCTACATCCCAGGGTGTTGATTATTATTAGCAGTAATGACAGCTGCCATTTTTGGAGAGTTCTCTATATGGGACACCCTGGAGTCAGCACTGCCCCTGCTGGGCTGGACATCTGTGGTGTTTTGCCTGCCTGGAGCCCTACTCCCCTTTTGAAAACGGCATCGTAGGTGTCCCTGGGGAAATCACCACGCCCGTCCCTAGGGGTGGTCCAGGAGAAATGTCAATCTGGGTGTCTCTGGACAAGAGGGTGCCGCATGACATACACTAGGCCAATCAGATTCTGTCTGGAAGGAACCGGAACCTTGGGCAGAAAGACACAGCCCCAATATCAGAGCCCCACAGAGACTGTCCCAGGGTCCTCATGCTGACTTGTCCAGAACTTTCCTGGCTCTTCTCCTTCCAGAAACCTCACTGTTCTCTGACTTGGCAAGTTTCCCAGGGATCTCTGCGACAGTATCCCGTCTGCCTCATGGCCACTCAACAGCAGAGCTGAAGCTTAAACAGATCTCCCCACTCCAATCCTTGCTCTTCACCACGGCGACAACCTCACAGCGTGACAGACACGTGCAGCAGCATCCGGCTGTGGCTGTGACAGCAGGTCTCCAGGCCAGGCTGCCGGAGTTAAAGCCGGCTTCGGCCACTATGTGCCTGTGCCAAGTCACTTACCCTCTGTGTGCCACACAGCCTCATCTGCAAAGGGGGACAGAAACACGACCTGACCCACAGGTGAGGGTGGGGACTGAGTCACTGTATCTAAACACCCCAGAACGGTGCTTTGCACACAATTAGTCCTGTGCAAGGGTATGCTGCTATTACTATCATCCTCATCACCAAACAATCGAAGAGAATAAAATGGCAGCAGCAACGCATCTCTCATACGTCCAGAGGGAGAATCCAAGAGTTTTGGTCAAAGCCCTCGGGCACCTTCTCTTGTCCGGAGTCCCAGATAGACCTCAGGAAGCGGCTCACCTGTCTTGTCTGTGAGTAAGTAAGAAATCCTGCCCAGCTGCTCAGGAATCGTGCTGGAGCGAACCACAGTCCCAGGAATTTTTGAATCCCTTCGGATCACCCAGCTGTACACAATCTTGCCCATGTCCAGGTTCACGCGCAAACTAGTCAGAAAATCAGAGCAAACAGATTAATAGGACAGATGTCAAGTCTCTGTGTCTTCATATAAGCAACGTGGGTCTGCATACATTTGTGCATGGCATTTGGACTCACTCCCTGCAGAAGCTGGGGCTGAACCCAGATTTAGCACGAGCGCCAACACCACTATCAAATAAGGCACTAAACAAATCATTATTTTCCTGAAGCTCTTGTTATGGACCGAAGTCACTTAAAATATAGAAAGTGTAGTTGTTTCAATCTTACTTAAAAAATTTTTTTTTCAATTTTTCTTTACAAATAAAATCCATTCATTCACCCTCCAAACTGGGTAGGCAAACAATTGGCATGTGCCACCAAGCTTCCACTGCATATCCATGGCAGACACTGGTAATCAATCACAATATTCTATCCCTCTGAGGCCAGACTCAGGCTCAGCATCCTTCTCAACACAGCACTCCCAACAGCCATCGCCACCCTTCCAGAGCTGGCAGATGAGATGAACTCTAAAGGGCATCCCTAGTGTGGACCGGTCATGGAAAGGAAAAATCGTTAGAGCAGAGAACGATCCAGCAAAGGGTGGTTCCGGGAAAGGCAAGCCCTTCTGATGCTGTAGCTGCACTCCTGGCTCTGACTGTTCTTGGTCATCACTCCACAAAGAGACTGGCTCCTTTTAAAGCCACGGAACCATGACCAGAAGAAGAAAAGGTCACGGCACCCTAACACAAGCTCTGCCCCTGCTTACCTGATGGGAATGATGTTGGAAAACAAGAGCAGGAAGCGAATGATCTGGAGGTACCAGCGACCGGCAAAGTGCTGGAGGGCGACCATGACCAGCGAGACTACCACCAGAGCGCCGAAGAGGATCTTGGTGAGGCAGTTCACCTCCAGGTCAAACAGGCCGATCTGCGGGACAAAGCGGGAAGGGAGCGTGAGGTTACCTGGCATACCCATAGCCCACCTGGACAGCTGGGCCGTCACCCAGGTAAGATGGTGGGATCCATTGATCCTCATCTCTCTGGTCTGAGAACACCGAGCTTCCATGGGCTGAGTTCAAAACTGACACCCAGAGGACTTGAAAGAATTCTGATTTCAAAATGTTTTTTATAACCAAAGAAAATTTAACCATAGACGCATATAACCAAGTTCCTGCTGTGCTGGCTGGTGCCGTACGCTGTCCAGCCTCTGCTGCCCCACGCGGTGGCCCTGTAAGACGGCTCGGGCCCTCCACTCTGGGCACCGTGCCACACTCTCACTCAGCACTGCCTGACGGTTCGGGGCCCACGCCACTGGCAGCACCTGATTTTTAGGCCCTTCGTTAATGGACATTATTATTTTAATAACAACATATTTGCTTTCATGTATAGTCTAAAAAATGTACAACTAGTGCATCAAATCAATCACTTCACAGAAATTCGGCCCGGGATGAGGCTAAAACCTCAAACAAAGGGCGCTCTAGTTAGAACGACGGCTGTAACGGCGGGCAGACGTGATCAGAGCTTGGGGGTCACGCGTTCCTTCACGCTGTTGACAAGGGACCTCGTTCTGCACTGCTCTGACTCTTACAACTGGAGCACAGCTGGGGCCGAGACGGGCAGCGGCAGAGGGCACCAGACACACCGCAGGTCTCTGCGCCCCGGCCGGCCGCTCACGCGGGTCTGAACCCTGTGCTCTGCAGCCCGGGGAGAGCAGGGGGCCCCTCGACGCTGTTTCTCACCTACACGATGAAGCACCTGCGCTCACCGCGCTGCGGTGAGGATGAAACGAGACGCATGTGAAGTCTGCAACACGACACACCGCAAACAGTTCGGTGCCCGCCCGGCAGTTCGCTCTAACTTAAAAGCTTTAAAAATATTTATGTATTCATACAGGTGTGAATACATATTTGGGTATTACATTGTACATGTGCATGTATGTGTGCATGTGTACATACATACACACGCATGTGCATGGAAAGACAGTATGTTGGCATAAATAACACTGTCAGGGCTTCCTGGTTTTCAGTCTCATCATTCACCGCACCAACACCATCGCCAACACACGGCTGGCCGAGACGCCCCGACCTTCTACGCACCTTACTTCGGGGATTTGAGGTATTCATGACGCTCCGGAGTTCTCTCCCGGTGTAAAGGACGACACCCACAACAGTGCCTAACATGAAAAAACAAAAAACAAGGAAGTATTAACACAGACAGGCAGGCTTGCAAATAGAAGAGTCCGACCCACCTGGGAGAAAGTTCTCTAAATCTGACAGCTGCACCGTGAGAATGTTAGAAATTTTACACCGGGGCCAACTGATAATGTCTGGCTACAGCAGGACAGCCACTAGGACGGGTGAGCATTTAAATTTAAATTCAGTTAAAATTAAACAAAAGAGCCACATGGGGCTAGGGACTGCCTTATGGGACAGGCAAGACATAGAGAGCATTCTCCTTACTGAGAAAGTTCTGCTGATCACTGCTGGTCTGTGGGGTCCAGCAGCTTCTAACAGCAGGAGAGTTGGGGAGGAGAGCTTTGTCCTTTGTGCCACGGGCCTTAGAAACTTCCAAAGGAGCCTAGA